>UZAE01000549.1:0-21464 GCA_900617975.1 Rodentolepis nana | reverse complement strand
CACGTGGTGCACCATGGGCAACATATACTCATACGGCAAATAGTCTATAAATCGGTAGTTTACTAGCTCACTTCAAGGTACCATGACCCGACAGTATGTCATATTCGACCACTTTCAGAGTACTCACCTTACCTTTCCCTACCTTTGTGCCTGTCTGTCTGTCTGCCTCTTTTACATATGTGAATCACTTTTCTGTCCCCCCCCCCCCCACTATCATTTTTGTGACTTTGTCTGTTCCTCTCCTCAGTGAAGCCCGAAGTCAGTTAAAGGGCTAATGATAACTATCAAAAAGTCTGCCGTTTGATATAAATAAATAAACATTCCCATACACCGTCCTGAAATAATACAAAAACAAGAGTTAATGAAAATGGCTACCATCAGCTGTTCCTCTTTTCGAGAAAGAATTCGTGTTTTTTCCTCTAGAGTGCTGCGAGTCTCTTTGATTTCCATCAGTTGAGCGGTCACTTGGGATTCAAGTTCAGATATTCTTTGAGCCATTAGTTTCCTATTAGCCTAGAAAGGACACAAGGAAACACTTAGATTAATACCAACTTTATTCGAACAGAATTATGCTGATATATTCACCTCTCCGGCATCTCTCTGCTCCTCTGTAGCTTCAAGACGAGACCTGATCTGCAAGTAGTCATCGTGCTCCATTCTTAACTCCCTCTCCAGTTGAGTGGCGCGGATCTCAGCCTGATGAAACCTCTCTTCAGCACTTCGGTGTCTGTTCACCATTCCTGCCAGTTCGGTGTTTAATTCCTCGCATCGTTGTTTAATTGAATCGTTCTCTTGGCGCAAGTCAACTACAGTTTGGTGCTCTTTCTATAAGCATAACAAGTAATACTTTTAATTCATTAAAACAGCTTCTTAGACTCATTAAATAAGTAGAAATATGGAATATTCGTTAGGCTGCAGTTAATATTTGCAGCTTGCAATATATGTTTATTGTAATGTATTGATAATTTTGATTTCAACATCATCGTTTTATAGCATGGCAACTATAACCAACTGAATAGATAAGCTCGACCAATCTGACGATAAATCATGGTCATTCGTCATGTGTTCCGACACAGAGAGCCCGGTTACCATCAGAGTCAACCGAGAGCCACCAAAGTTAAGAGCAGTAGAACCCAGACGATTGTGCTCAGTGGTCCGGGGCACAAAGCATTTTTTAAAAAAAACGATCTTTGCTCCTCTGGCCATAACACACATGTTCCGGTCATGATATGAGTAAGCCATAATGCTACTATTACAAGCTAAGTGTCAAGGTTTATAGCAGTAAGTACAATATTGCAAATGAATTAATTATCTCCCAAGTTTTTCCCTAAACTTGTTATTTTGGGCTTAAAATAGATTGAAATTTGAAGAGTCTTCCATGTAATTTATCTTTAGAATACATCTTAAGGTTCATGTATATACTATTTCCTTATTACAAAACAGTATGTAAATCGACTCCCGATTACCAACTTCCAGATAAGTTTTGATTAATTTATTTCTTCATTACAACAGCGACATGCAGGTCACGTACTTAAAGACGACAAATTGGCCATTTATTTGGTGTCAACATGATAAATTTAGGAATTATGCTTTCAGTGTGTTGCAATCTGGATATGTATAAATATCTTAGCAAAGAGCAAGTCATACATTTGCAATACCAGTTTGACGCTTAACTTCAGCTTCCATAGTTCTCAAATCGGACTCCAATTCGACAATTCTTTCTCGAGCAAGACTATGACGATGTGTGCAGTCATCTCGATCTCGAATAAGTTGACGATTTGCAGCGGTGAGATCTTCAATGCACGCTTCCAACTTGACTTTGTCTTTATTCGCAAGGTCAATGTTGGTCTGCAAAAGATGGTGAAGTTAAGAATAAACAAAACTGTCTTTCACTTTAAAGAAATTTAAAAACAACATGACATTTTTAGAACTAAATTGGTCTTGGTTCAATCCAGTTACTTTGATGTTCAAAATGAACTATGAATTTCTTTGACTATATCATTTATTACTATCCCAAATATGACGGTTTTGATGAACACGGTTTTCAGACAAGCGATCCAGCAGGATAGCAACAACAGTGTGAATGAGACTTGACCTTGGATTTGACTAAAAGCACTGGACTGCATCAATCAAAAAAACACCTAGAAGGTGTAAAAATTTCCCCTAAGTTCTTTCTTAGTTTTAATTAAATTATAATTCTCTCTCTAACTGTGTTAAAATGCATAAATCAACGAATTTAATACAGGCAAACGGTAGAAGAATAGTGACAACTACTCAAAGTTCTATTTTAAATGAGCGCGTCAAGCAAATTTTTTTAAACAATACGTTCCTGTGAATGATTATTGATTAGTTATCGTACCTTTAAAGTTTCATTTTCGCTTGCTAGCCTTTCCACATTTGTTTTTAATCGTTCTGTACTATCAGCCAGTGTTTTAACCTGCCTCTCTAACTGATAGCGAGCATCCTGATGCTCGCGTAGTTCATTGGACAAATTATGCCCGCGGAATTCGCATTCCTCCAATCGCTTCTCGGCCAGCATGCAGCGATCAGCAAAGCTCTCTTTTGCAGATCGTTCCAACTAGAATATGAGAAGGTCAAATTGAATTTAAATGCAAGATATGCCTAGTATTTATGAAATATTTAATACAGGAAAAGAAAAGTTGAAAGAACGACTTCAACACATTTACAAAAATAATATGGTACGGAAGCGAATTCATGTATTTTAAATACTATTTTTATATTGCTGAATAGACCTACATTGTACTTATTACTCCATGTGGCGATATCCATTTCAGCAATCTTCAATTTCTGTTGGAGAGAATTAATATCAGCGGCGAGACGATTGCAATTAGAATTAACTTCATCCCTTTCAGTGATTGTAGACATGCATTTCTTTTCAAGGTATTTGTTATTCTTTTGTAATTGCGATTTCGCCCGCATCAACTCCTCTATTTCTTGCTGGAATAAGTAAATAAATTCCAAGTTGATTATTTGATCTACACAAAGCGTAACTTAAGTCGAATGCATTGGAAAAAGACCTTCTTATTAAAATAAAACCTTAAAATTAGCCAATTTTTAGCAAAGAAATGATAAATAAACTTTGGCAAGCTCATTTCCTGTAAGTAAGGCGTCTTCATTATAGAAGTAATCAAATGTAATAATTACGCAGAAGAAAAAATGAAATACAATATTCAATACAGAACAAGCATCAGAGCACCTATAGCACCTATGACATTTAAATTGGTTCTTTGAATCGTTATTATCATAAAATAGAGAAACTGAATGCAACGAGTTCTATGCACCTCGTAACACATCCCAAATACAAATGGCAATCCATTTTGCCATGACAGGTTAGGCAAGAAGGTTACAGGATTCGAGTCCCTCATCACGCGGGCTCTATGAAGCTATCCATCTGTTCAATATTGTTTTTTCAAATTGACTTGAGAGCAATTTATTTAAACAGGGGTCAAATTTAGATTAGTAAAGTTTCAATAAATGGCCGATTTGGTGGGTGGGTGGTTTAAGGTGGGGAATTAGGAGCTCTTGTTTAAAATGACACATTTGTATGGCTTATACTATAATTAATATTTAAAGTTAACTATTCTTTGAAATTTTGGAGATCGAAACAGTTCCGTGGCTGAAAATTTTACATTGAATATTACAAGCTACCAAGAGGGGCAAATATGTTAATTAGCCATTTCTTCCCAATATATATACATAGTTGTTGAAAATTCGCATAAAATTTACATGCATTTTGCTTCTTTCAAGATTAGCATCCTGTAGCTCAGCCTGAAGCCTCGAATTTGTGTCCTTTTCAAGGAGTAGACGCCGACTCGTTTCTTCAGATGACGCCTCAGTTTGCTGACAGACGCTCTCTAGTTCAATACTTCGATTACGCGCTGCCGCCAACTTAGCTTCCGTCTCTTCCAGTACCCTTTGTCGCGTCTCCAATTCATGACGTAGGTTATTGGATTCTTCAACACATTTCTATAAGAAAAAAATTAACATATTAGTAGTCTTAAATACACTTATGAGTTTAAACACGTATATTGAAAAAATTTCCTTATAATTTAAAACAACAGTTTAGAAAACCAATTAAAGATTTATATTAACGAAATTAAAAGCAAAAGTTAAATGATAAAGGCATGGAAGACAGAAACTTTGAGCATCTCATAAGAATGAAATATGAAGACTCCGAGTTAACTTGAAAAAAAGCGGCACTAAAAATTGCGAAAAAATAGCCTCGCATACATCGATGCTCGAGGTGCGGCGGTGAGCGCAGTATTACTGGCAGAAATCTATTGTTCTGTCCAAGTGCCACACCTTGGGTTAAGCCCAGGTTTCTGTGCCACTCCCTCTGAGCAACATCTACATACCTTAAGCTTTTCATTCCGTTCATTTAAGCGCTGTTCAATTTGCATTTGACTTGTTTGCAACTCTTCAAGGCGCCTTTTGAGTTGGCCAACTCGTGCAATGACTTCATCGCGTTCGTTGGTTGCTTCGCTAAGAGCCTTCTCCATGTAATCCATCTGTTTGTTGTGGCGCAATTTGTCCACACTCTCCATCTCACTGGCTTTCTGGAAATGAGAACAGTGGAAAGCTTTGGAAAGTGGTATATCTATGGGACAAAATGAATTTCTGCATTTGTAGAGGTAGGGAGGGAGACACCCATTTTAATCCAAAATGTCAAGGTTGTAGGCCAGGCTATATAGCGTTTTCCGTTTTATGTTTTATTCTGTATACTTAACAAACTCTACGTATTATATATTAACATAAATTGCATTATGGTTAAAAAGATCAAAATCAAAAGGCAACAATAATTGTGTAGGTCATGAGAGCGTTGTGAATCAAAATGTTAAATCCGAAAAATTAGACGATATTTGCACACGATTTCGTGAGGATTATGTGTCATTGAGGTTGTTTAAATGAAGTGTCTAACTTTGCTTAAATTCGAATTTCAGAGATTTCTATATTATTCGCAAATTTAATCTCGAAAATCCAAATCAAAATATTGATAGGACATTACCTAAAAACAGGTGATGTCAAAATATTTTAGAATTATCTATCTGGTCTAATTGTCAAACCAAAGTTTTATTCCTAATTCCCCCTTTTTATCCCACGATACGAAAGATTATATTATGTATATGAGATTTTGGAAGTAATCTAATAATTAACCAAATACTGCATGAAGGTAATCAAAGTCAATGAAAATTAAAAGAGCACACAGAATTTATGCTTACAGACAATTAAGGGGGCTGCCTGAAAATGTTTTTTTATTATTCAGAAGACTTTCCCATTATATCAATTTATTGATTTCAGGTTGAAAAAATCGACTTAATGTCTCGTAGTCCGAGTAGTGTTTTCAAGATGGCTTCAATGCAATGAATAATTTTAATATTAATATTAATTTTAAGAGATAAATATGATTCGATAGCTGAGTAAATCATTTTAATTTTCTGGATGGTAATCTTGATTGCTAAAATTTAAAGGAAGAAGCACCTGAATCGTCACAGAGAAAAATTTCTCGATCCAATAAAATTTTAATTTCAATATTTTATACGGAGTTATCACGGGAATTAAGCTTAACATAGCGTTTCTTAATTGATAACTAGGTCAAGTAACAGTTTTTAAAGGCAAATATTAGTTAAATTTGCTTAACATTTGTAGTTAGCAGACTAGTTATTTTAAAAACTGATTGAATTTACCATTTTAAATCAATAATTTGAGCATACCTTGTATTTTGCTGCTAGACTTTCCTTTTCTGCCGTAAGTTGTTCTATTTCCCAACGTGCACGATCTAGATCACTCTGAAGATGGGTTTCTTGAATGGCGGCTCGACGGTTTGACGCATTTTGTACATCATAAAGGTCGTGATGTAGCCTGTGGATTTCATTCTTAGCCTTATGAGAATAAAGCAATTAGCCAAAGAAATTTCAACCAATAAAAAGGCATAATTTGCGTCAATCATTTAGTAGAGATGTTCAATTAAATTAATAATACTTGTGACGCAACTCAAAGATTTGACAAAATCTTTTATTTTATTCTTAAAAGACAAAATAATGCGCACATTTTTATTAAAGACAGAGATTTTAATTATAGTAAAACACAGTGTGCACATATATGTGTAAAATAACGGTGGAATTTAAACAGATTCGGACAATGCAAATCAATCAAATGTGAAAAAGGCTACAAATATACAGATTTTCTTAACAGATATGCAAAACTATGGCCAATTAACCAAATCAACGTTATGAACATAAGACAATGGCAGAGTATATAAAAGTAAATAAATTAATAAGAATAAAATTTGATCAAAATTAATTGGCTGAAATAAGCAGATATAAATATAATATGACTGTTTCGATTTGAGTAAAAAACACACACGTATATATATATGCATCATACAATAATTAAATGCTTTCATTCATACATTTTTCAAAGAAATTTGCCTATTTGACAGTAATGATCAACGCCCGATTAAGTAAACAAAAATGTCTGTTATTGATAACTCACGTCTGAGTAGAGTCTATTCAAATCATCACGTTCCTTAGTAAGTGTTTGAACGTTGCTTTGAATCTATGGAAATAGAACCCATTAATAGTCAATGAAACATTTACCGGCAAGCGTATTCATCTTCCTTAATCTTACCTCTTGAATGCGCTTCTCAAATCTATTGAGCATCATGCGGAGTTCGTCTCGTTCCAGCCGCAGTTTATGATTTTCCAATGATTCCTCGCAAGACTGCAAAACAAACTAATAGTGACTAGGATATATTCTGAAGTCATAAACATAATGATAATGATATTATGACTGGGCTTTCCCAATTTCTCCAAATTTGTTTTAGTGTGACATCCGACGAAACCGCGGGTGTATCGACCGGAAATTACTGCTTATATAGCGTGTATGATTTCCTGCCACCAAGAAGGCGTAACCTATCACACTTGACTCAACGGAATTGCACAATTTTAACGACTTAGGAGTTGTGTCAGTGAGTTTTTGAAATCAAAATCTCCACGAAAAACGATAAAAAATAGAAGGATACTTGAAACTCATCGCTACAAAGCAATGTAAGTTAATATTTCCGGTTTGATGACTTTAAATATTATATTTAATGATTAGATTTAGAAATTGATAACTCATAAATTGGTCACATTAAGGAGGTGTAAATGTTAGCTTCCGAGGTAAATTTCTTTTGCCCACAACTTACCGTTTCTAGATAATCTGATTCTCTGCCTGTCGATAAGGCATTCACTGTTTGAATTTAATTCCATTATTATATTATGTAAAATTGTTAAGATGAGATTTACTTGCTACGTTTAATGGGTAGCATATTTACGTCTGGACAAAACTTAGTCGTAGATGTTGGACAAATTAATGCCTGAACTCAATTAAAAAATATTAATTATAAACGGCTTAAACAAAACTATCTCAGCGAATCTACTTGAATATTAGAAAGAGAGTATTATTTTAATTTTATTTTCATAAAATACAAGAACACCATGAGGATAAAATAGGTAATTTATTGTAAATACACCTTTTGCTTATCTATAACTTATTTAATATTAGAAATGGAAACATGATTGAAATTCTTACATGTTCACGTGGAAGACTTTGAGATCTCGTGAAGGGCGGTGATCCGGTTGAAAGTCGACATTTCGTGTGCCTGACTTCGCCGCGAGACTCTGGTAACATTTTATTGTCCTCTTTAATCTTTTTAAAAAAAAACGCGCACCTTCAATGGAGGAGTGGCCAATCATATGGGAGAGGAAATGGATTTGCGTGTGCAAAACCATGACAATTCAAGCTGACCTTTACAGTGTTAAGAAAGGTTAGCCGACTATGAGTCTCGTTCAAATGCATTCTTTTTAATAAATGCATTTGTAAAGTTATAATTGATTCAAAGCGTCCCAATTATATAGATTCAAGAAAAGGAATTGTCATATAACCAGCACTGCCAATATGAATGTAACAAAAAATTTGAGACATAGTAAGCAAATTTAAGTAGAGAATGATAAGTAAAAAACGTTTTCAGTTACACTTTGTATCCACCCTTTACCGAAATATTTAGGGTGATTTTCACTATGAAATCATATTTTCCGAAATTTTCCACAACAAGTTGTGAAAGCGTATAATTTATCTTAGTAGATGATATTCCTAAGCGAAAAGGAACACGCTTTTCACCATTTATTAAAGCCCCCCTCATAATGCCTAGATAACATTAACTTCGAGTGCAATTTAAATAGTTTCGCTTAAGAAAAGTTAAGAGTTTTGATGACAATTGCACGATATGGTTTCAATATTTGCATCCGAGGGAAATGAGGCTAAATAACTGATTTCCAATTCTCTTAAAGAGAAAGGAAGAACATTTTGAACAATCTGACGGATTACATCTAGTTGGACTTTGATAATTAGTTGGAAATAGCATTGGGTTGCTGTCAAAGGCCAATGGAGCAGGCATATTTTGAAACGAAATCATTGATATCGAACTTTCCTGAAAATTTGAAAATGATCAAAACAGAATAGGGCTAAAAATTAGGCGTTATAGGAAAGAACCAAACTCTGTAGAACTCTTGGCAATTCGACAGAGCCTCCACCTCCCTCCCTCCCTCCACCACATATAATTATGATAAATATTAGATGAAATGACTTACCTTATGTTGGCTTTCTCGTTGGGATTTACTCCTGGCAAGTTTCGGTGCCGATCCAATTTTGCCACCCGTAACGAGTGGTTTGGCATTTCTTAACCCGACTATACTGGGACAGGCAAGCATTTGGCTGAGGAGTTCAACTTGACCTTTCCAGTAGTCACGATCTTGAATTAGACCAGTAATATGCTCCTCCAAATTGCCAGTTGCTTTCTTTTGACTTGAGCGTCCGTTATTTGTCGTACCAGCCGTTGGACCACCGCCCCTGCGTTTCAATCGTTCAAGCTCCATTATAAGCACTCGTTCTATTAAGAGGGAGGTTATTAATTATGTAATGCATAGTTAGAGGCACTATGCTAATTTCATTTTGGCTTTACTTCTTAATGGCTTAATGACAAATCAATTAAACAGCTTTCTACTGCGTATATCAAAATAAAATGATTAGAAATTTGTATTAGGCAACGGACACTTAAATCAAATAGTGGTTGCTATTTATCATTAAAAGTGTGGCAAAGTTTTAAATGACTTTTAGGTCTTTTGAAAAAGAATTTATCAGAATCAAACCAAGTATAATAAGGAAAAATAGCATTTAATTATAAAATAACTATTTTAAAAGAGAAATATCGCCAGAATAAAACCGAAGGAGTGGCATAGAACTGCTTAAGAATATCATTCATCAAAGTTAAAATCACGAGCAAGGTAAAAAACGCAATGGTGAAGTGACGGAGATTTTAAAGAAAAACAACGATTGATAAATAAATCATGGTGACAGTCAATCTATTCTAGATAAGGGTTCTGCAAACCACAAGTATATAATATTTTTTTCTTGAGATTTTCCTAAAATGATAGCGGAACGGATTTCACTTTTTAAGGCAAAGAGCACATATCTTCATTCCAACTGGAGGACCATGACTCGATCGTCGAAACTAAATTTTTAACTGTATGGGCCAGAATTAAGGCCACTATTTCCATTAAATCCAACTTTATAAAAAATGAATCCACATAAAATAGTAAATTTTGAATTTGAATAGGCGATTAGGAATTGAGAGGAGACAAAACTGAATTGATTTCATCATCCAACCACTTTCAGCCTGCAGCATTATTAAAAAAAACAATAAGCATACCATTGGTTATTAGCTGATCGATTCTCTGAGCCAGTCTTCTCTTATCCTCTTCCGCTCGAAGTAAAAATGTCCTCACTTGTCTTGCATTCTCATCAAGATCTGCTTCGGCCTGGTGTGTACTTCTGATTCTACTGTTTATTTTAGGATTTTCCTAAATAAATATAAAATTGCAATGGTTAAAATTGCATTGATAGTCATTTAAAAATCTTATTCTTACTAGACAAGTAAGTTGGTAACTTTTCTGACACTAAAAGCTTACCCCATCACAAACAAGGAGGTCATAGATGAGGGTTCCTTTTATAAACAAGCATTTAATACCGAATTGTTAAACAACGCCTGGCCCTCTCTAATATTGCTTAATATAATATATTATATACCAATAAAATTAAGTGGTGTGAAATCTTACTGATTCAGGAATTTTGTGATCACTTTGACAATCATCTGAGTATCCGCCATTTTGCCACATTTTGACTTCTATCTTTATTACTGCAGTTCACGTCGTCTCATGAAAGTGGCAAGTCAAATAGTGCACATACGTTGTTGTTGTTATTGTTGTTACTGTACCTGTCCACTCAGAGAAGGGGCTAGACTAAAAGTGGGGAATGCGAGTGCGTTACCATCACACACGCAAGCACCTTCATTGGCATGGCAACTGATAAACTAGGCGGCTGAGTAAGCTGGAGTAGGTACACAAATAATAACAAAAAAATTGGGCAATTATTTTAAAGTAACCAATCACTGGCTTATTGCGTCTTAATGATTAGATTCAGTGGCTAACGAATGCCATAATCCAGTCATATAATGAAGACCTAGTAATCTAGGATGGGAAATTAATTTTTTTTGAAAAAATTTACCAATTAAAACGAACAAATGAGTGGAATCGAGTGAGAATAGACAAGACATTCAAAAATCGGCTGAATCTATATTGATCCACACAACAGGTCACAGTGTCGGAATTTATTTAAGGAAAAGGATAAACTTTTCATTAAAAGACGAATCAAGGAATGACGATAATCACGATCTTTGGCCCCCATATTCTGTCCCATTCATTAGTTTGCTATGATTTTTAATTGGCATGACCTTACGTACCCTAATGAAGAAGTTCGAATTCCGTGGATGTCTTATGAAGGAAATGGACGGCATCAATGGATAAAAATTGAGGTGGGGGTTAGAATGGAATATGCTGAATTCCCGGTGCATTTGGAGTAACCATTATCATCGTAGTATCAATAGGTAATTTACGAATGCTATCAAATTTCTTACTCATGCAGAATAGAAAAAATTATGTCTCTATGACGATAAGTTTGAGCTTGGGCGGAATTTATGCATGCAATTATGCAAGTATTCATAATTTTCTATTATTTCAAACAAACTGCTAGCGGACACTTCCTAAAAATCAATTTAAATAGACGTTAATAATTCATGAAGTGATTATTTGTCGATTAAAGCACATTGGAATGCAATCTAAGAATTCGAATTTATCATTCTTTTCCAGACTAAGGTGTTAAAGAAATTATAAAGCATATAATAAGTCAGCACATTTGCTCACATTCCAGGTTTTCTGACCATCTAAGTTACTCTCTTATGAATGACTTAGAAAACCTATGGAAAGCAGATCGTATCACTCCATTATGTGTTGTGCAACAATGCTAGAGAGAGAGAGAGGGAGAGAGAGGGACGCAAACCTGTTCCCTGGACAACACTCCCCTTCCCCCCCCCCCTCCCAACACGCAAGCAAACACATGTTGCCAGAGCTCAGATATGTGATTTATTCAGGCAAACATAAATTTGACCCTCGTATTGTACAATTATCAGCCTATGTTATTCCTCATTCATTTCTACATGAAGGCGTTTTTACCACCATTTTTGTACCAGGTCTTGTAGAAAGACACAAAAAAGTGTCTGAATGCAAAAAGTATCCGGGATCAATATAATGTAAGTGGGGTGTGCGGCAGACTTACCTCCACGTGGCGCACCCTGGGCAACGTATACTCATACGGCAAAAAGCCTATTAACCGGCAGTTGACTTCTGACTTCAAACTACAATAACCCGACTGCATGTAATAGCTCATCACTTCACAGTACTCACCTTACCTTTTACTCTACCTTTGCGTCTGTCTCTTTTACATCTGTAAATCTCTCTTCTGTTCTCCACCCCTTGACTTTCTGTTACTTTGATGTTGCTTCCTCTCTATGAATGTTGAAGTCAACTAATGGACTAATGATAACTATCGAAACGCCTGCCATTTGAAATAAATAAATAAATATTAAGTAAGTAGAACAATGAGGAAACTAAAACCCTCCCATTTCTTGACTATTCATTAAAGTAATATATCCTAATATCCAACATACTTGGCTTGCTTAATTCATTGCTGCGATTCAGAAAGTGCTTTCAACACTCGTCTTAGACATTACAGAACATCTGGAATTCTCCAATTCTATCCATTAACTAGACTTGGCCAGTATCGATGCATTCATTTAGTGGTTATTCAAATCGCATCAATTTGCTTCCACCTTTTAAAAGCCAAGTGTGCGTGGATGAGACAACAATACCGCAGCATAGTTGAATTCACTAGAGTGCAGAATTTCAAGTGCAATAGGTGAGATGATTGAAAAGTGGTATATTACTTAAATCAGTTTGAGTAAGTTCGATTGGGAAGATTTGAGTGTGTATCAGTTGTGAAGCTGATGCTATAATGATGAAGAGAGAAACCATTCACTAAATAATTTCTGTTGCACTATCTGACGTTAGAAAAGAATTGGAATTCCCAAGCATAATGATTGAATTCATTTTAACATATGTCAAAATGTGAAATTTACTGATAAATGATATGAAATCCTGTTTCACAAATTACAGATTTACTGTTTAAAAGTTATAAATATAATTACTCAACTTGCTCTAACATACTTTTGATTCAAGAAAGCGAACCAATTGTTCATGTTTTCCTTCTATCAAGCCTTTGCACAGAAGAATAATGTCAGTTTCAACACTCATTAGCCTAAAGGTCTTCCGTTTTCAACAAGTTAACAGAAAGACGCAGTTATTATTATGCACAATATGCATTTTTAGACGACCGTGAAATCCTTAGCAGACTTGCAATGCATTTCGCCATTTAGAGGACAATTTATAAGCAGGAAACGTTGTCGTTAGGGCGATAGAGGAAGTGATAGGATGAAAAATCACACCACAGGAGCTGAAGATTTATGTGTCAAATGGAAAGTTGAAATAAACAGAAAATCACCATGGCCAATCAAGCAACGTATAACGCCTAAATTTTTGACATGAAGGAATGATTGTAAATTGAATAACTGTCTTTGATTGTTATTCGTGATTATTTCGAGCTTTAATTCAACATATTTTTCATTTTTGGTCATGGTCGTTTTGAACGAATTCAAATCTCTAAATTAATTTAAATTAATTAAATTAAAAATCGAATGACTAAAGAGAGCACAACATGCGATTCAATAGATCAATATGACTAATTTAATTAAACAATTATTTTAGCACTTTTAATGTTCGGCTCATAATTTTTCTGCGATACATTTCATTAAGCTAAAATCTAAAGACAGATTGAAACATGTATAATTAAAAAATACACTATAGTGCCTACTGAAATAAATAAGTAAAATAAAGATTAAATGTTTCTCCTTTACCCTAAAACAAATATTCTTCAGATGTTATCAGACAGCCAATGTACTCAAATAAAGAAAACAGGCATCATTTTATAACTCCAGTCACTAAACAATTATCTAAATAAATTTCATAAAGATATTATAAAACTTGCCTGGAAAAGAAAGAGATGTGGATGACTAAATGAGAAATACGGTGATAGCGAGAGTTACGATATTGATCAAATGCTATTCATCTTTCATTGACAGTGACGAGAAATTGAAGTGCACGTGACTGAATACAGAGCATTGATTAGTTAAGGGCATATTACGGCAAATAGGTTAGGTTAAAACGCGTCAGTGCAGTATGTGTGAATATTTAAGTCTCAAAGCTGGACGGAGAAATGAATATGTATGGTAGTGCAGCAGAACAAATGTTGAGTACTCATTGGTGATTTCCTACACTGAGCAGTTAGACAAATGAACCACTTATTAGTGATCGAAATCCAGAATATATTAACATGGTTCAAGATGCACACATTAAGCTCGCAAACGTTTACTCAAATTTGGTTTTAGTGGATACGAAATAGATTTGCATGAAAATGCTTCAGGCACTCGACCGATAATTGCAAATATGAGTTTTGTCAACGTTATTTTAAAGTTGAATAAGTTTTCATTTTAGAGAATTTTAGATACCAGTTGGCTCAAAGTTATTCACTGAGCAAATCGACCTTGAATCAGTCCTATTAAGAGACAGTTGGTAAAGCGCACGGCTAGCATAGAGTAGTGAAACAAGCGATAACTATTTAAAACAGTTTGAATAGCGTCTAAAGTCGCAACTAAAAGATATTCAATGTTTTAGGCTAAAGAATTTGACCATTAGGGCCCACCTCAAATCGAATTAAAGTTAGAATTTTATACTCCTATTTCCAAAGATCAAATATCATTCTTAACAACGGACAATTGACCCTTACTGTCAATGAGAGAGAGAGAGGAAGTGAGAGAGGAAATTGATAAATAACCCAGTAACAGTAATCCATATTTAAAACCTTTAAAACCTTTTACCTAATTTTCGTAATAAATTTTCGTGGCAAATACATTTCACAAATGTCGCAAATTTACAACACGTGGAAGTGCGCTAGATTTGCGTGATGTCGCGGGCAATGACGAGATACTCATATTTATCATGCGGTAGGAAATGCACTTCAATAAAATAAAAATGAAATATATTTCTAATCCATTCGTGGTTAGTACTCTCCTCGCTCCAAAGTAAGACTTAAAATTTTTATGATTTGTCTATATTTGTTTTTATTTCATTTCGCTAGCAATTTCTCTTGAAACACTAACAACAGGACTGATTCAATTTCATTGAAAAATGAATGGGAAACGTTTGATTGAAACACGAGTAGCCAACTGCATTGTCAAACATTAACCAAATTAAATATTTAATTTATGAATTATAAATGCAGTAATAGAAAGACGGGGATTTGATATGAACCTCCATTTATATTCCATTTTAATATGATATATTCAGAGAGTTTGGCAATAAGAATAATTTATCAGCTAATAGAGAGTTTCTAAATTAGCGCAGAATTACTAATTAATAAAATTACCAAATAGAATAAATAAGTTGGCCTTCACGATAAAAAACCAAAAAATAAGCAAACAGCAATTCCTTCCTTGAATGAAGGGTTTGACTAAATGGATTGTTTTAATGAAAAGTGGATTGACGGAATGTGCATGTGTGAAGGAAAACTAACTGAAAATATCAAGAAAATAACTCTGGCATTCGCCAATCTAATGAAGGTACAGCGATAGTATTTCGATAAAAATATACTTTAAGAAATACCCCGAGTGGGGAAGTGGGTTAGTTATTCTTTAAATGTCGAGGGATTGAACCTGGTGTGATTCGATCTCCCAAATACTTTTATTCATAAATTCAGGCAATTGGATGATTTCGCGTTGAATATAAATATAAATAAATAAGTACATGGAATCTTTTATTGGCATCAAACCTCTCAGTAGGTGTAAAACTACTTCTACTCTCTAACACTTTTGCGAAATAATGCCCAACCTTGTAGAGGAACTACTAACACTAACTTAAGGCTATCAATCAGTTTATTTTGCGTTAATTTCATTTTTGAATTCTAAATAAATAAAGATATTGTTTCAGCCTAGTACAGGTATAATGTTAAATGCATAGTTTTGCTTTAAATTTTTCGAGAACATTTTATTAATTTTCATCGAAGTGTGTTAGCTGTTAAAATTTTTTTCTATTGACATTCAGGATAAATATTGTCCAATAATTTAAAAGTTTAATTTTCAAAGATATCAGGTTGCGAAAAAGTGAAAATGCTATTTTTTGAATCGCTGAAAATATTACCGGGTGACACTAAAAGCCTTTTTCTTTCTATATACATTATCAGGTAATGAATAAAATAATAAATATCTAATGAATAACTTCTTATATCGGAGCGCTGGAAGACGGAAGTAAATTAATTTTCCTGATTTACTTATTGAAAAGAAAGTATTTTACCTCGTCAGTTTTATAAAGCACAATAGATCGTATAAATAGCAAATATAAATGACTTTGCGCTTGTCCTAACAAAAATGAATGCGCAAAAACGTTAACTTCAAAGTCTCAAATTACACTTCCTTCTGAAATAGAATTCCATTTCAAATTCTCTCCCTCAAGCCCGCAAATTTGAAGCAAAGAATTAACATTCAGTGAACGCTAATTGAAACAAAAACTTGCCATTTGCAGAATTTGATTCAGACACTAATTTGGTTTATTTTGTCCGGTTTATTTTAATTTATCTCTTGATTAGCACATGAACCTTTCGAGTTGGCCTTTTAAATGGCTTCTGGTGTTGTTAGTTTATACGTAGATAAAGGATAAGCCATTTATCTAATTCGATTATTTTCAAAATTTACACTTATTAAATCTACTTTTAAACTAACCGTAGCACTAGATGAGATGCTTTAAATTCATTGAATATTGGGTCAAACCATTAACTTTTAATCCTGAAAATTACCGAAGGCGAGCCAAAAGAAAGATTACTATTTTAAATCAAATACCAACATCGGTATTTACAATGACCTAATTTAATTGTCTTAAAAGTACATCTAAGTGATGAAAAATTTATTGAAATATCAGTAACTATAAAGATGCCTACTCGAATTTGGTCTTTAAGTTAAATTAACAATTCTTGATCAAGGGTTTAACCTAATAATAGATTGAAGATATTTTACATTCCTTTTTACACAAGATACTATTTTAGTTTCAGTAAATTGCAGGTATTGCTGAGAATATAGGCAACAGCCAACTGCAATTTCAAAAAAATAAAACACAGAATTTTGTAAGCTAAAGTGAATTAGGGGTGTTGATGGGGAGTGAGAGAGGTGACAGAATTGTGAAGTTCATGAGACACTTGGGGGCATTTTTAAACAAAACAGGAGAATTATAGAAAGAGGAAATGATGACCTAGTATAAACACAAAGGAGACATTAGGGTAAAATTTAGCGTATTTTCATAAAAAATGAAAAAAGAATAATGTTTCAAAATGCACTGAGAGTCATCCTGCTTTAACAGAGGGAGAGAGGTTTTGGACAAGCAACAACGCGGAGATGGGAGGAATGACATATTGGACGACTTAAGTTGTCAAACGAAGATTTCTACTTGGTTCTAGTTGGGATTAAGGTCCTTTTCCGGTATATGAATCCTGTTCAAGTTTTAAGTGAAAGGGGAGGAGATGATGCTTTTCAAGGGCAAAGGGGTGCATCTACTTGCACTTTTGAACTTTGCGTAGTTTAAATTTACCAGGGTGATGAATAAAGCAGAAACCAGAATTAACTGGGCTTAAAATACATATCAGGTCGAATTCTCTCACAATTTAATATTCGTTTAAAAGTATGGGATGAAGTTTAGCTCTTTTATTTCAAATTTAATTTTCCATTACTTTTATTTTAATATTTGACCAAAAATTCTCACTCATATGCTAACTTCACAGCTCCCTTAGAAATGTCAATTTTTTTGCAAAAACCATTTTTATTTTTTATTACAATATGGAAACTTTTTTGTATGCTTTTCCTCATTTGCGAAAAATTTGAAAATGGAGCTTTTACTGTATCTAATAATATTTGAAAATTTTATTGGCTAATAACTAAAACATAAATTTTGAATAATTTTTTGCCCTAAACACCTTAGATCAAAATTTTAATTAGTTATTTCAGTGAAAAAAATGGATAGGGTCATGACATTTAAACATTCAAATTCAAAACAAAAAACTGTCTTCATTATTTTATGTGCGGAATTTAAAGATTTGTAATGAGTACTAATAACTTCAAATTATGGTCATTTTGACAACCAGATTTTACAATTTTATTAAGTATTCAGATAAAGGCAACGCAACTTTCCCTCAAATAAATGAGCCTGTGGAGTGCACAACTTCAACGCAGTTCAACTTAGTAATCCCACGGGTGCTCGAACATTCTGGAAAGTGCTGCTGATTGCGTTAGGGTGAAAATGCATTCAGGAGTGCAAAGGCCTCTTAGTCAAACAAAAATAAATAATGATTAAGCTCTGTGCCAGTGACACCACACACCACCACAGCTTCAATAAGCGCATTCTTATTCATACACTCAGTTTCCTAGATGCTGCTAATTTAGGAACCATTCCAAAGTGGGAGATTTTGGCTATAGACATAGCTGAGGTTAAGTCAAGGCTTCTTTGAGTAACATTCCACGACAAACAAAGACAGATGGTTTTTTTAAAGCACAACCTTGGGCATAATTGAGTAAACTGGAGATAGTTACTTTCACAAAGGTACAAGAGGGGCCTTAAGCAAAAACATTCTGGCCTTCTTTTCCAGAAGTTTTGAATCTCAAACATATCATCCATTTTTGCTATATAGCTTGTCAAAGGCAATTATATGACAATCAAAAAAGCTCCACCTTGTTTTGAAAACACACCTGAATGCCTACCGCCAGATTATTTTGAATTCTTACATTCAGGATCAAAATGGTTGGTTATAGTGAAAGAATAATTAAGGCATTATTTGTTTGAATTTGATATAATCTTTAAGAAAGTTACAATGCTGTATGCGGTCTCAATTCTATTCATCAAGTAGAAATCCAAACTTATAAACGATATTTATTTAGTTATTGAAGTTTTTGTCACAATATTTATTATCAATGGCATAGAAGTCAAATGCAGAAGTTTAGAACTTGAAATGACATGTCCTATTTCAACGAAAGCGCCCTTATTTGGATAATTTAAAACGAGAACTCATAAAATACTTTACTCTTAAGATTTAAGTTTAAAGTAGAGATTTATGTCATTTCTCCACCCTGTTTCCTATTTGGTTATTTATTTGGACAATCTTACCTCTACGCGTCTTATAATACCCCCTAAGCATTCTTGCCTAAAAATACGCATATTGTACAGTTTAAACTAAGGAATCTACTTACGTCATTTCGACTTGTAAGCATAATTGATTAGGAAGATTTGATTTACCAATGCCGACTCATATCATACACACTTTCTTAATCAAATAAACTCACTTTCGCAGAAGTCAGAGATGGACACCCTTAAACACACCATTTTCTAGTCTTCTAGCCGTGGGTATATAGTTATTGGAAATTGCATAGCAATAAATTTTATGCATCTGTCTGACATCTATTCAGTCCCAATAAACCCACAATAAAAATAAAATTTTAGACACTACGTGATGTTTGAATGGCTTTTTAACTATTGCACCTATTAGGCAAATAAGACCATTTAAAATATTAAACCGCAGTCAAAACTAACGAATTACGATTAGTATCACATTTATTTAAAGTAAATAAATCGACAATGGCAAATCGTGTCCCAAAAATTGCAGACTTTTTAATTTCAAGTAGTATGCGATCCTCCACTGACCTTATATTCTTTGCCCTTTAGCAGGAGAGAACCTATCTTAGAAGGACCAATGAAAAAGCCGAAGAAAACTAGCCAATCTGGTGCCAATTGGTCCGCGTAAGCTCTACAATTATAAAGTGAAAAATTTGAGTAAGTTAGGGATAGAATACATTCTTGCAAACAGATGAAAAAGTTGAGTACAGATTTGCTAACCTTGGGCGGAAAATTGTCCCCCCCCCCAATAGGAGTTGAACTCAAAATACGACAGGAAAACGGATAAACCGCCTGAAGGGAGAGAGGCTGAGTCAGTAATACAACGAAAAGGCGTAAAAGGAATTGAAAAAGAAATCGATAGGCAAATACCAGCAAATAGCATAGATGTGGGTTGAATTAAACATGGCGCTGCAAAAATGAATATTTTCACGCAAGATTGGCTATTGGCTTCCATTGAACTTTTGTGCCTAATGTTGAATTTGTCCCAAAAAGAACACTTTTTGTCATAATCTACTTGAGCACGGCATGAAAAACACATAAAGAAGGTTAAAGCGCTATTGGCTTGGAAACAATTTGTTTGCTTAAGAAGAAGAAGAAATAAAAGGTAGTTAGTTTAGTGTATTTGAACGCATGAAAAAATAGGTGGATGGTCATACAAAATAACTGCTTCCTCTCGGTTGGGGAAACGCACGAATACGATACCCGAAATCAGATTCCTTGTCACGATAATCACGATCGCATGTCGATTATTAATGTTATTATTTTTAAAAGCACATTGGAGAAAATTGTAGGAGTTCAGGTAAACTGTGCAGAACTCTTGATGGGTTTTAAATACTATTGATAATATAAACATTGATGCATAAATTAATGTTCTTTGTTACCAATTAGTTAACAAACTCAAAACAAACGAAGGAATGAACTCACTTCAAAAATGAGAAATCAAATAATGAAGAAAAGATATAAAATACCTGGAGATTAAGCAGTAAGTTACTAGACAGTGAATAAGTCAATAATTACGAAATTCATAAAGCTAGACTGTTGACACCTAGCTAGATACTCACATTTGACCTCAGGTCATTTACCATCGCATTGCCAAATGACTTATACTAATTGTTGTGTTGGTAAAATTAATACTTTTATTTTGGTGCATCGAAAATTCAGAATTAGAGAAAACTGATATCATTAGGTTAAGATTATAAATTTCTTACTATTATATTCATTTTATTTTTTTAAATAAGTTCATTAATTAAATTAGCGAAGGATATTATTATTGTTCTAGCACCACGAGTGCACTTCTAGATGATAATTTGAAGAAATTTATTTTCCAACATTAAAATTTTAAATTTAAGGCTAGTCTCGAGTTTAAACCTTCAAATTTATCATTCAAGTAATCATAAAATAGCCTTTTAAACTGCTTATCCATTGATTTTTTCAGTAATCTTCAGAATGTTTAGGAGAGTGTTTGTTAAATATATGTAAATTCCAAAATTTAAATATCCGATTTTACGCAAGTTTATTAATTTTATTCTCAATATCTTTCTAAAATCAGTATAAGCAAGCTCACTAGCTATATTGTCATTTGAATCTAAAAATAGGGTATTTGCCTGTTTAAAGGTATGCGTTTGTGCAGAAACAGTTAAGTGCTAACATCAAAATTTGTTGGGAAGGAAAGGCAGGCAGTTCAGCCACGATTCATCCTCATTACAAATTATCAAATTTTATGATGATAATAATTTATTTATTTATCTCAAATGGCAGGCGTTTTGATAGTAATCATTAGTACTTTAGCCGAATTCGGGCTTCACAGAGAGAAGGAGGAACATCAAAGTGACAAAAAGTCGAGCGGTGGGGGGAGAGATGTGAAAGAGAGAAAAGGTAAGATGAGTACTGTGGAATGGGTCGAATATGACAGATAGTCAGGTCATAGTAGTTTGAAGTCCGAAGTCAACTGCTGGTTAATAGACTTTTTGCCGTATGAGTATACGTTGCCAGGGTGTACCACATGAAGGTAAGTCTATTGCACACCCCATTTTCTAATAATAATAATAATGAGTATTGATTATCTTTGGCTTAGTAAAATTCTGGGTTGTGCGATTTCATGTGCACGCAGAAGAACGGATTTCCAAAAATTGTTTGAAGTGATAAAAAAATGAAAAGTCTAATTACATTTCTCAAGCAAATTCATTTAGCAAC
>UZAE01000548.1:0-21466 GCA_900617975.1 Rodentolepis nana | reverse complement strand
CCCCCCCCCCCCCCCCCCCACCCTCCAACCACGAACGCTGCATTCAGTGGAGATCTTCGCTACTCAGAGGTCAACTTCGCACAGAAAATCGTTGCACGACAAAGGTGAAGAAGCTTTTGAGGAAAGTTAAACATTCTGGTGAAGTAAAAACCACCTGAGATTCTACACCAATCACAATGTGCATAACTGGCCTCCCGACATCCACCAGATCTTAACCTGGTGGATGTCGAGGGAGACAATAATAGCCGTGTCCATAGAACAAAGGCAGGATTGATTAACGGAGAGAGTGAAAGTCGCGTTTGAGAGCCTTGTCGTAGGAGACGAATTGACTTTAATAGATGTTAATGGCTGTTGTACACAGCGACTATCCATCCTAATTTCCTTGCTGCAGTATTTCCAGTTGATAAGTACGTCATTGTGGGTCTTGAATCTAAGGCAAGGTGCTTCCCAGAAATCCTCTCATCTGCTGATGGTTATATTTGTAAAAGAACCCCCCCCCCCTCTCCTCCCCATTTATACCTACCTAAACATTTAGATTAACACTTTAGCGACTCTGAGGTGGAGTTTCAGCCATCACAGGATTAGAGGATTAGCTGCTTAATTCTATGTTAACAAGTAGAAATATCTTATTTGCTCACCCTAATCTCACATTACTACTGTTAATAACAAACAAATACAAGCGAGATTTACGTGTTGAAGGTGTATTCTCCAGGTTGGTTAGTGTGCAGAATGAAGGAGATGGCACGATGAGTGCGTGAATCGAAGAGAACATCAAGACCAAGAGTGAAATAGTTGTAGAAGTAGTCGCATCTGGTTTGACGCGATTGGCGGTAGGTCTGAGGCAGATGGATGCTCATTTTGTCCTCTGTTTTGTAGAAAACACGGCTAGGTGAACCTAGAGCTGAGAGCACATCCTACGGAGAGAAAATAGGCTGTTAGTGAGTAAATACTGACTTACACCTCTGCGCGACATATGCCACAACCGGGATTCTACTGGCTCAGAGTTTACGTTTAGATCCTCATTTTAAGCTCACTCACTCGTTTTTTAAGGGGGTTTATGCGCCTAACTTGATCGGGCATTTAGAGTAACTCTACTGACAGGACACGGAGCTAGAGCAGCAACAATAGACAACCAATCATTAATTAGTGGCAACCAGAGAAAAATACGAGTGCTCACTAAATTGAACGACTAATTGGAACCACCTTCCACCCCCCACGCTGCTTTTAATTTTAAATTTTTGAACACAGACTATAAACAAAGGTAATGAATTACCTGCGACGTATCTCCGAAGGCTAGGACAGATGAAAATCTGTGGAGTTTTGGATCAGTAAGTGAATTGGATAAAAGATCTAATAGAAAAAAACAAACACAAATTAGATACACATGAAAAAGTCTGAGAAGGTTCAAAGTGCTAACGAGGGCTCACCTTGACATACGAGATCGAAGCATAGTTTAGCAGTTCGACCATTGGCATGAACAACTTGTAGACGCTCCAGGAATACGTTGCCATGGTAGCAACCAGCAGGAAGTTCTGGTGGAAGTCTGTAAATAGAGAAAAGTTGAAAGCTTTGTAAACCATATTCCATTCATTCGACTAGAAATATCTGGACCTATCAATCTGGTTATATTAGGCCTTTTAATCAAACTCTGAACAGAATTTTTTAAATCTACAACCACAGTGGGAGCATCCTTACATATTCACCACAATCAAGAAATTTACAACATCCCAGCACCAAGCTATACCCCCCCCCCCACCCCGTAGGCACATATCCTTTTTGCTATTCATTAGTTATAATGAAGAATAGAGGTAGAGGGGAGTTTTTATTCACTTTCACTCACTTGGATGCTTCTTCATTGGGACCAGGATAGATAAAGACGCGTCGAACGATCAACGATTCTTCGTCAATAGACGTCGACGCAGATCCAGTATCCACAAGAGTTCCAACTGTAGAAGTAGAACTCAGTCCAGTGGATCTCATCACATCTACAGGGGATGAGAGAGCGGCCAAAAAAGTGAGACCTCGATAACAGAGACGGTAGAGACCTGACTCCTCATCTGCCACTGGAAAATGGGGGGAAAATGCAGGTTTATTTGTTGCAAGCAAGAACAACAAGGAAGTGGCAACTGAAGTTGCCAAGTTACCATCCTTCCAATTTATTATCACCTACACTAAACAGCAAGATGAATAGAAGAGAAAGATAGAGAGCTGTAAGGACTTATTCAAAGAATTAAAGAACGATAATTCAAAGGCCCAACTAAATAGCTTGATCAGGCTAATTATATGAAATCATTAGAGGGTGCATGATGCCTGCGCAGGGAATTTTTGGGTAATTTCAACAGGGACTTATTAGGTGATATGAAAGTTTAATGTGGGGAGAATTTGATAAACGGGATAACTCTAAATTCCTTTATCACAATATGAATTCAATATCATGGTGCCACGATAATATTAAGAAATATCAGCTCGGAAAATATGTATTTCTCTAGATAAACAGAAGAATAGAGACTAAATAGAGAAATCTGGGACGAATCCAGATGTTGTTCCTATGACTAAACGCAGTTAAACAGTTAAGAAGAGAGGAGCAGGCACCAACATATGGTTAGCAAAAATCTAACACGGAAAAGAAGAAAAGTCCATCACTCAATTCAAGTGTCAAAGCCGGAGACAAACCAAACCGATACGTTTCATAATATAACAATTAAGACAATTAAATTATATTTAAAGAAAATAAAAAACAAAATGATCAATCTTTCCAACTTAGAATTCACTAATATTAGCACAGAAACAAAGAAACATATAAATCATATTGTACAATGGCATAAAAACAAATAAGACTAACAAAGTCGTTTAGTTGACCCAAACACATTTATAACGCTTGAGAGATTGGGCGGTTTAGTAGATGAGTTTACTTGATGAGATAGGTAGCGCAACGCTATCTTAGTCAAGTCGGTGATTTCGATCAGCTGATTGGAAGAAGATTAGAAAATACTAAGCTATACCTTTAATCTCTGCCACATTGGTTCAAAATGCAATTTAAGTCCATTATTAGGAAGGTGAAGAAGAATATCGTAATCAAATGGTGACTAAAATGAAGTTAATAAAAGCTGATTTACCTTTTCGGAGTACCAGAGATCTACACTAGAAATTGTACCTTCAAGTCTCTTAAAAATCTCGATGACCTGATGAATAGGCATGCCCAAAAAGAGCTCCCAAGTGATGGAACGAAGAGCATGCTCTGGAACTATTTCTGCCTCTATCATTAAATTAAAGGAAAATATATAAAAATGACTGAAAGAACCGCGTTTAGGAGGAGAAAGAATAACAAACGATTCATGGCCAAAATTAGGTCAGCATATAAAAGATTTTTATAAAGTTTTAATACAAATTTTAACTAATTTCATGTTTATACTTAATTATACAGTATTGATTTTTATCTCTAACTGTACATATGTTCTTTTAGATGACTTCAAAATAATATCTTGTACTCTCTCATGTTCAAGTATTCATTTTCATTTCGATTAACATTCATCTATTTATATAACGTTCGTCATTTAGAATTTTCACACTGCTGATGAATATTTCTTAAAATAAAATAGCCAATTCAACTTTGCCATGTAAATCATTTTATTTTGAATATCAGTTATTATTTTAACTAATTTGATGCTTTCGCAGTTTACTGGATAACAAATTTTATGTTTTGCAAATTTTAAGAAATAATTTATCGATTCCTATTGAGAAATTGGTTTATTATTTTCAATTATTCATTGAATTATGCATTACTTTGCGCTTTATAGAAGCGAGCTTTCACATCAAGAGGCAAATAGTCTAGTCTTTTTGTGTTATACATAGTTATTTTGAAATTTCAAGCGAATAATGAAAAAAACGAAATATCTTTCCTTATAATAAAGTATTAAACCAGCAGGTCATAGACCGAACGGAAAATTGCACTTAAATTATTAAAAGTAAATTCGTAAAGTAAAAAACAGTGTTATATTTGTGGAGTACGCATCCCTTACACTCTTTTTGTTCCTCAGGAGAAACGGGTCCAACAACTTCCATCATAAGTCGATTTGGGTGATCGTAGCCTTCTTAAGGTCCTTCAGCACATGCCATCTCTGTCCAGTGGAACCAATCTAAGCGACTCAATTTTGAGACACTTATGGATGAGATGTCTTTCTGCAAATATGGCAGCAAGTCTTGCTACTAGAACTTGCAAAACCAACATCGAGTAATAGTATTCAAGAGATTTACATTTTGCCACATGTTCATGCGAAGGAAACTCAGTGCCCAGTCCTGTTACCCCAAACCAGGATTCTAACTCAATTTTTGCAGAAAACAGAATCTAATTTGTCGAAAATCTCCGGTTTTCATGTCGGCAGCTCCCCTAAGCACAGAAACGAAATCTGCTACTATCACCGGATATATAGAGACGGTGTCATGTAGTCTGTAAATACCACAAAACCGAAACGACTACCTTTCGGGGGAAAATTTGGCGCCAGCCAGTAAGTGCGACTGGCCACTTTACTTGTCGCATCTTGCACGTAATTAACAAGGATTCTTAACTCATCTGATCGTCATCCCTCGTTCTGAGGATAAATTTGTGCCACAAAATACCATCTTCATCGTACTAGCGATAAGCAAATATTTTTCTTCAAACTTTCATGAACCTTTTGAATGGCTAATTAAGTGCAATTATTGGACGTTTTCGCCTCTATAACGCTCTAGAGAGGAGTTTATTGAGTACGCAATCAGTACACGATCAAAACCATGAACACGAAAATTCTGAAGGATGCGGCCGTGTATGCAGAATACTACTCAGCTAGTAAGCTATTAAGGTTCATTCAAATTAATTTAAATATATTCAATTGCTAATCAATGCTTGATGATGCACACCACCCGGAGGAACAAGAGGCGTTCGAGAAACTCTACCTCCCTCCCCAAGAGACCAAGAATAGATGCAGACGAAAATACCAATCGGCAAGAGATACAACCAATGACAGGAGTTTCGGACTATTCTCTCAACTCAAATCTCTCCTCCGCAGGTGTGACAACTCCTACAGTACCCACGATTTCAACAGAGACAGGGGATTTATTGCGTGGAATGCTCGTCGACGAAGACCCAGGTGTTCCTCCGATGCAGACACTAATGCCTACGACACCTCACGAAAATTTGACCCCGTCCCCTCAGGTAGATTCCTTGTCACCAATCGTTCCATTGTTAATACAAATAGAACAAGATGTAAACAAAATGAGCGAGTTACTCGAACAAATGAAAAGGCGTTGAAAGCTGCATTTCCGGGGGGTGAAGGACTCGATTCAGCCCCCAACCGGACTAGGAAAAGAAAGCAAGACAACGGCTATGAAGGGGCTAGCGAGACAAAATTTAGGCACATCACTGCCTCAGTGGATGATATCTTCCTCTCATGCAAAATTAAACATCAATTAGAAGGTTACCCTATCCATCAGGATTATCCAACGGAGGGGAATCTGGGTAACGTTCATCGACATAAGCACGGCTACTGTGCTTGCTTAAACCCATATCCCCTTGGGAATATAGCATATTATTTAATGTGTGACGTTTAAGTCACCGCCTTGGAAACACACCAAACTCAAAAAAAATCCGACTTGTGATGGTAAACTGTCTTCTGAAGTTCTGTAGCTTAATTCATTTCAATTCGTTGATTTATTGAGGCTTTAAAATGAATAAAAATGTGAAATTTTCGGGGGCAAAAAAAAAAACCAAATTTACTTATTTCTTCCATACAACTCGAAACCAACGGAAATTGGATGCAGGAAGTCACTTGGTGCATTGAGACTGAGAGACACCATTGAGGGAACAAAAGCAATAACTTCTTTTTAACAAACGCTCGTATTATTGGCATACTAAAGTGCCTGTATCTCACGACCCCCCCCACAATGGTAAATAATCTTCAAGTGGTACACTTATTGTTTCTGCTATTTTATGCCTGGGAAGGTGTCGATTGCACAATAGCTTTCCACGTCAAGAGCCCCATCCAGTGTTGCCAAAAAATTAAAAAAAGGCCGGGTTTATTGGGAAAATCCTATATATTTATATATTTTGAAGTACGAGGCTAAACCGAATACAAATTTGGGGTCAATACGTGCAGTGGATTAGGTAGTCCAATTTAAAAAAATTACTTTCGAATTAGGCAGTCGTGAGTTTGACATGACTGACTGCTAGTAAATCGCTCTTGTCAGTGACCTTGACCAACTTTTGTCAATCGCCAAAGCGTTATCAACTGACTGATTAGCATCGATGTGCCTGGGTTGTCATACCTAAAAAATGCCTCTAAAATCACATTTTACTTGACAAATTTTTGAACCAATGCTTTGATTGTCACCGTAAGCTACTTTTCCTCGTGGAATGCACAACTCGTCCAAAGCCGATTAATGAAAATTCATGCTCACTGGAACACTCTAGAAGGTGCGGTTGTGCTACTGATCGCGCAACAAGCATGTGCGGTCGTGCGTGCAATCAATAGTCACTGCAGTGTCGCAGGGCACTAATTATACTTAATGACTAAGCCATAATTTGTAATAAACACGGTTCACTCCACACTTCCTTTGTTCTGGCTACTGTCAACGTATCAGGAGCACGACCTTTGAACAATTTATTTTTTTTGTAAAGGTTTATTATTTATTCATTATTCACCATGACATTTTTGCCCATTTCCCAACTCATATGACGCTTGATGGATCTTCCCTCACACCCCCCCCCTCACCTCCCTCCTGGTTCCACGCTCTACACTTTTTATTTATGGTCTTTTCTTCATCTATAAATCTTGCACTTAGTGAGGATTAGCCAATAGAGATTTTGGAAGAATATTGACTTGAGCATTTATCTCCACTTTTCCCTGCTTACTGCTCAAAACTGACAGTAAATAATTAGGAAGGTGAGTTCACGTCCTGACTAGAAATTCAAGATCCCACTTTTGTCTTCCTTCTCCTTTCAAACTATATTTCCCTAATTTTCTTTTGTTTAGAGGCATTTGATATTTCGATAAAATTACCTGTGTCTGTCTGTCTGAAATTTTTCACTATTTTAAAGATAATAAAAGGAAACATGAAGCTTTTCTTCCGACAGCAGGGCAAATTTTCTCAAAAATTAAACCTGACTAACAGAATATATATAGCCGACTTTCCTAGATCGAGAGAATTTATAGTTGATCTTGAGAAATATTTATTGAAATTGGAGAAAGAAATTTGGGTTGGAGGTAATGCGCCTGCACAGGCAAATGAAACTGAATGCCTAATTGCTAACCAAAAAGGCTAATTTTGTGTGGAGCCATTCGAAGTCTAAATCGCAAAAAGGACACGTCATTTCGGGTAAAAATTTCAATCGACAGAGCGAAATAAGCTTGCTTGGTTGGAGGGGAGAGGGGGGGGGGTATTAAACAGACTTTAAGCAACAAAGATGACAAAATTTACATGATTGACCTTACTATGAAATTTGTTAAGCATTAAACGCGATTATATGATGCGAGTAGAAGGTTAAAACTTAGAGCGAAGCATTGACGAATGGACAACCACGAAGCCTTCGTGAAGACCGTTGTTATTTAGTTGTAAAAGGCGGAGGAACATGAGTAATTGTATGGTATTCGAATAGTTTTAACGAAAAAATAAATTGATAATGAAACTATGTACTGGTTTAATTTAAAAAATGTGACAAAACCGGTTTCCGAATTGAAGGAAAATGCCTCCAATATATTTCATTGGTTCATTTATATCAAATGGCGGGTGTTTTGTTAGTTATCGTTAGCTATTTGGCTGACTTTGGGCTTCACAGAGGGGAGAAACATCAACGTGATAAAAAGTCGAGAGGAGGAACAGAAGAGTGATTCACAGATGTAAAAGAGGCAGACACAAAGCTGGAAAAAAGGTGAGGTGAGGACTGTGGGAGTGGTCGAATATGACATACAGTGGGTTCAAGGTAGTTTGAAGTCAGAAGCCAACCGCTGGCTAATAGACTTAGAATACGTAGACCAGGGTTGCCCAAGGTGCACCTCGTGGAGGTAAGTCTATCGCAGACCCCAGACTTAAATATTTTCACCTTCAGAAATACAAATAACACTGAAGAAATGACACCAAAAGAAAGTTTCCCAGATCTCTTTTTGACATAATCTTAAATAAATGGTATTTTAACTATTTCTAAAGTGAAAAAGACATATATGAGTTATGCATTTTGACATATGTATTTGGTTTAATTTAACTTACCCTACTGAATGAACGCATTAATTAATTTTTCTCCTCCTTAATTTAATTAGCCGCAAATTTTCAACTGAAATTCTGATAAAAATTTGTTTAAACGCGTTAGATTGCGGACCGGTATAATGATGAATCAGCTATTCGAGTAAACCACAATTTACCAGTTGATGAAAGTTTTTTTAAGAATTAAAAGATGCCTCGCCATGCTAGAATTTTTCACAAAAATGTTACATTTCATGCACTTTCCATACCGACACACATTTGCTGTCCCAAAAGATGACGCGCCAAACCAATCCTGCTGAGAGATTTATTTATTTCAATTGGCAGGCGTTATGATAAGTATCATTAGCCATTTAGTTGACTTCGGGCTTTACAGAGGGGAAGAGGAACATCAAAGTGGCAAAAAGTCGAGAGGGGGAACAGAAGAGTGATTCACAGGTGTAAAAGAGACAGACAGACACAAGGGCAGAGATAAGGTAAGATGAGTACTATGGAAGGAGCCGAATATGACATACAGACGGGTCTTGGTAGTTTGAAGTCAGATGTCAACTGCCGATTAATAGACTTTTTTGCCGTATGAGTATACGTTGCTCCGGGTGCACCACGTGGAGGTAAGTCTATTGCACCCTCCATCTACTGAGAGAAAATTTTGGGTTCAAAATGCTAGGCAATTAAAGCGAGTTGATTGTCTGATAATAGTAATGATTAACATAAATGTGGCTTTTTTATCTTCTGTTAAATAATAAGGAAATTGCATACACTTGTAAATGACTTCGTTTATTGCTTATTAACAAATATATTGATGCATAACTGGATGTCAGTGGATCACGTTACTGTGCTCTTTAAAAATTTGAGTCAAATAAATGGTGATGATCTGTGTTATATCTGCTGAATTCTAGAATGACAATCCAACAAGTGCTAGGTCCGAACGTGCTGATGGTATAGAGCTAACTTCGGTGCATAAATGCGTTTCAAAGAAATGGAATATCTGGGGGTAACGGAACTCCAATTCTTTGGAACGTGGGGGAGGAGAGATAAAATCATTTGATTTCCATTGAGGATATAATATATTGGCATTAATTGAGACCTATCTCTAGTTCATAATGCTGAATACGATTCTTTCTTAAAGGCATGGGAATTGTAAAGTTGGCATAATTTAAATGAATTTGCAAGAAAATGCCATCCGTACACTGTTTCTAAATGTTTATGGTCTTAAAAAAGATGAAAGACCGTTATTACAAAATGTCAACCTCAATTCTGATACGTTGTGCATTTTTAAGTTAGCTTTTCAAATTCAGGTTGGAGGGACGGATATCTGCACCCTGCCTAACCAAATTGATTTGTCTCCTTTTCAAAAGTTGAGGTTAAATAGAACCTCGTAAAGGTATTAAGTCACTTAGTCTATTTGCAAATGTACCATGAACAGGAGAGCTCCTTCAATTCAAATTGCCTCGAATATACGATTTTTTATTTTGTGTAAAAGGGGTGCACGATAGACTTACCTCCATGTGGTGCACCCTAGGCAACGTATTCTCAAGCTATCATGATCCCACTGTATGTCATATTCCACCACTTCCACAGTATATGTCTGTCCGTCTCTTTCACAACTGTGAATCACTCTTCTGTTTCTCCTCTCCACTTTTTGTCGCTTTGATGTTCCTACCCTCTGTGGAGCCCGAAGTCAGCTAACTATCATAAAGCCTTCCATTTGGTATGAATTAAAATTATTCTGTGCTCAATGAAGAGGGTTTGGGCGTTTAGTCAATACCATTCTCTGATCAAGCAAGTTGACAGAAGTGGGTTCATGTCTTTAGGTGCGTCAAAATGTTGACCGCTTTTATAAGTAAATAATCTTAACTTTACAAAGTTGATTTCCAAAATTCCACCACAAAGCTTGGCTCATTCATGCATGATCGGACCGCGTTTCCTACGTTGTCTTCACTTACACACCACCCAGGAAGCGTAAAACATTCTTCCATCACTAACATGGAAATGCACGTGAGGCGAAATAATCACGCCATTTTTTTGAAAACTAGCGACCAAGTAACCGTATGGCGCCCAATCGAGTATTTTTATAGCCTTCGATAAAGAAAGCACTTCTAGGACTCATTGGTGAAAATGTTCTCGTATTTTCAATGGAAACGTCGCATTCTCAGACAAGCCAAGTTGTCAGGATTTAATAAGTGGATGATCATTGCCGTCAATAAAGGTGAATGTTATGGGCAAACAGTAAATGAATACGCGAGGTAAAAGCTCAACTTTTGCTTTGGATGAGTTGGTTCCTCAATGAAAGCAGGTTTCGATGGAACGACTAGAGATATCTACAACTTCTACAGATCATAACCTCGTAGCAAGTTTTAAATAAGAAGGAGATTGAATTCTCACTCTCACACATGGTTATGCGGAACCCCTTGTGGTGAAGTCGTCCTTGGGAGTATTGGGTCACCAGACAGTCAATAAGTAATATCTCATGTCAAGGCCATAGAGATCAATTCATTTTGGTGAAAAATGGTGGTTCGAACTAAAAGTCTCCTCTTTTCTTCCTCTCCGAGTCTGAGTGGATATGGGGCAGAGTGGAAGCGACAGAAGGGACTTTGGAAGTGGTAAGGATGGCACTTCCCAATCTTTAAACATGACCACTGAGGATGTAATTTCTCCTCGACAATTAGCTGAACGATAGGTGCATTTGCCTGTGGGAGGAGAAGAAAGTAGGAATGAATGCAACCCTCACTCATGAAGACCGTTGGCAAATACGTCTTTCGCACACATCTCTTTGAAGTGAAGTACCGACCAATAGTCATAGATCACTTCGAAGGGTAAGGTGTTAAAGGTCAAGGAGTCCATTTCTGAAGTAATGTCGAAATCTCGGTTTCAAGAGTATCTATCCTTTTTTTCTAATGGAATTTCTAATAAGATAAGTTTTCCATGATGGGATAAATCAACTCCTAAGCTTGGTTTAATCAGTAAGCACACCACACTGGTGGAATGTACCGTCCAAGTGCCCAACCGATTTGAATGCACTTGAGATGTTGCAATTAACTTTCCTGTCTGTAAAGGCAGAGGTCACGACTTCAATGCCCATTGGCTCTCCCCACAGTCCTGGGTCATAAATGTAAAATGGGGGGGGGGAGGGAATTGAAGTGGGTTATGAAGGGAAAAGTACCCTTAAACTAAAAATAACTGAAATTAGCACTTTTTACATAAAAATTACAAAACAAGGAACAATTTCTGCCAATTTAAATGGCAACTTAACGTATGAGTTTGACAAATAGACGTTTGAGTTCAGTTTGGGTCCAGATGTGGTGGAGGAAGCAATTCTGTTAGTCTCCCTCTTAGGAGACAAATGGCACAACATTATTTATGAGCAACAAATCGCAATTTTTTTCTGTTAAGGGTATGGACGTCCAACCCCAAAGTGGACAGAAGACGCCTCAGTTAAGGTCAGAGTTTGAATACCTGTAGGACCGCTGCTATTAAAGTCATAAAGGAAATTTACGGTCAAGTGTTCATAGACCGTCAAGTGTACAAGAATTGCTTTGCAAAATTAAACTTGACCAAAAGACATCTAAATGGTACACTTTAGCTTCAAATTCTTGGGCGTGCGATAGACTTACCTGGGCAACTTTTACTCATATGGCAAAAAAAGTCAATAAACCGACAGTTGACTTCTGACTTCAAATTATCATCACCCCACTGTATGTCATATTCCACTACTTCCACAGTGCCCACCTTACCTTACTTTTTCTCTGCCTTTGTATCTGCCTGTCTCTTTTACATCTGTGAATCACTCTTCTGTTCCTCCTCTCGACTATCTGTGACTTTGATGTTCCTCCCCTCTGTGAAGCCCAAATTCAACTAAAGGGTTAGAATGATGACCATCTCAAGGCCTGTTATTTGTTATAACTAGATTTCCCCAAATAATTATTAGAAATTTCGATTAAATTTAGCAAGTTATTCGAAAATAAATTGACTTGGCTTTCATTCAAGCACCTCTCCAATGGTTTTAAATGGTGAAACATCTTAAAACTCAGTTTAAAATAATTGGCATAAATGCGCAATTTTAACCGTTTTGGTGTTTTCTTAAAAAAAAACAAGTCCTACTTCTTCAAACAGAATTCAACTCGATGGAAAGCGCTTGAACTTGAAATACACATTTCAAAAGTCAGAAATTGTAAATTAGTACAATAATATAATAAATTAGAATTAAAATTAAATCTGCAATAGACAGACAAGGGAGAAACTGAATTCACACCTATACTTTCCAATCACAAAGTAGAATTTTTCTGTCTCAACAACTCACAATTGATTTCACATCATCACGGCTTCTAGCACGCAAGAGCATTTAATTTATGGAGTTTGAAGAACTCTTCCTCCATCTATGCCAAAAAGAAATGTAGCGCTTATTGCTTACTTAAAATTGAAGCTCGCGTTTGGGAAGCCATCATTTTAAGCGATTTAAAAAAACCAAAAATACACGAGTCCTTTTACTAGCATGCCTTCTTTTCAAAATGATATATATATATATATATATATATCAGCTAGAAGAAGTGGTGGTTTGTGGAATTTGGGAGTAACATAAGGCAACATTACACGACTTTTACACACAACACACACAGAGAGACTGCACGCAAATGTCGAAAACAGCTCCATAAATCAGCTGGGTTGGTGATGCAAAATAACATGTTATATGGAATGTAAACAAAAACTAGAGTTATTTACTGCATTTTTTCACGTACTATTGGATATGCTAGCATACGTGAGACCGAGGTCTATTAACACTAATAAAAAAATCTGATTAATCGTGAATTACGAGGTGAAAACCAGTTTACGATTTGAGAGGAGTACTGATTCCAAAATTTTTCAATTCCCCTTCCAATTTGTTGATCATGCCTCGGCTGAGCGGACCACTTTGTGAGTCACGTGGTGGTTGCAAATTACTAAGTGGCTATTGATTTTTTGGGGTAACGGTATGTGAATAGATTGAACACCTACTCACGCACACACGTGTACACATGCCCACACACACGCACATTAAAAGCAAGAATTTGAGTATGAATTAACTATGGAACCCAATTGTCTGTTAACTTGTAAAGAAACCTTAATAAAAAATGTAAATTATAACTATGTATCGGTTGGGGGGAGGGGGGGGGGTGTTCGATAGACTTATATCCACGTGGGGGTGAACAGAGGAGTGTTCCAAAGATGTAAAAGGGACAGTCACAAAGTAGAAAAAAGGTGAGGTGAATACTGTGGAGTCGTTGTTTGAAGTCAGAAGTCGACTGCCAGTTAATAGACTTATATCCACGTGGCGCACCCTGGGCAACGTATGCTCATACGGTCAAAAAGTCTATTAACTGGCAGTCGACTTCTGACTTCAAACAACGACTCCACAGTATTCACCTCACCTTTTTTCTACTTTGTGACTGTCCCTTTTACATCTTTGGAACACTCCTCTGTTCACCCCCTCCCCTCTCGACTTTTTTCACTTTGATGTTACTTCCCCTCTGTGAAGCCTGAAGTCAACTAAAGGGTTAATGATAACAATCAAAACGCCTGTCATAAGATATAATAATAACGACAATAATGGATCGATTGGTACAAAATTAATTTCACTGAAGAAGTTGGTATGAATTTTATTAATTGTAAGTGGCTCTTAAGTGAACTTCGAAAATCCATGACAATGTGCGTTTGTGGCAATGTAAGCTCCAACGTCAAGAGTAACTATGTCCTGCATAGTTGGTTATTGTCATGACAAAATTAAAGGAATTCATATGTTCACACAATGTTTAAAATTGGATGTTTTTGTGACATTGTCAAAAGCAGTAACCAAGGCCTCTAACTGAAATGTTATAAGTGAGCGTGCATACTAACTAATAGTTTGATAAGTTAAGTTAAATATCGCAGAAATTTCTATATATATATATATATATATATATATATATATTTCCAGGGATGATCTCGATTTGAACCGTGGACAAGGTTTAATCTTGATTTATGAATGCTTACGTTATTCTGAGCATTACTCAGCCTAGCGGGTATTGAAAAATGGTTTCGATGTGTTTCCCTAAATTCCATTTGAAGGACATGAGATTAACCAGCGTTCTTCTTTAGTCACATCAAAGTGGATTCGTGTCTTCTATCGCAGAGAAAGTGATATTGAGCGCTTGAGCGGGGGGCCACGTGATATCCCGTGGTCATTGGGTGGGGCAACTATGTAACCCCAACTGCACTGTGTTGGCACATGCAGAGTCTGGTAGAATGCTGTTTCCACTCGAACATGGGGTGCTTATTGTTGGAACGTACTAGGAATGCAAATAATTTGCGACGGTAAATGAAAGCCAAGCACAGTTGCTGTCCAGAAGATGATTTTCTAAATTTGTTGCCAACGCCCAAAGTAACTCTGTGTCCAAACAGTTTGTTCACCTGAAAGTAGCCGGCGTGCGTTAAAGGCTTTGCTAGGAAGTTCACGCAAATCAACCAGACGTTAATCCTCCCAACGCAATACCAAACTAAGGTCATGCCAGAACACATAGAAACAGTTGCATATACGAGGGCAGTGGAAACACTGCAACCTACGCAAAATGACAGCATTATTATTGCCAATGCTTACTCACTCGTGTTGTTGATTGTTATCAGGACCCGAATTCTTCTTTTATTACAGACGAAGAATATTTGCTCCTTCGTGGATGCGCGAACTTTCAAAGCTCATCCTATTGGCCAACAGACAGTCCCAGGCAACATGTAGTAAAAATGGGCGTTTGGTGTGATGTTTTAGCCTGTGAGAGTTTGTAGGCACCATTTTGTTTTGCAACCAATCATCGCGTAGTTGACGGAGGAATATCAAGGTGGTGCTTGGAGAAGAGTGCACAGTCTCTGAAGGTTTATAGTCTCAAAGTTTAGTGAGTAACAAGTCATTAATGGAATTCTATTGGTGATTGATATTGTCGAGATGAGGATCAATCTTTGAATTCCATGAAATGGAAAAGCTTTCGTGCTCTGTCTCTAGTCTAGAACACGTAAAAAATAATCTTGTGTGACAACTTGAATCTTTATACTTCGAATTGAGATTTATGATTTGACAATCCTGAGATTGCGTTTATTCACTTTATTATTTATAACTGGCAATTTTAAACGGCAAAAAGAATTAGGTGCCAAAATTTTGTGCCAGTCTTTTTTTTTGTTGGATAGGGGCTGAAACTGGTTTTCTATTGATGAAAATTCATCTTATTGATACTGTATAAGCCCTGGGGGGGGGGGTGCTATAGACCCATATCCACGTGGTGCACCCTAGTCAACGTATACCCATATGACAAAAAAGTCTATAAACCGCAATTGACTTCTGACTTCAGACTACCATCACCCCATTGTAAGTCATAGTCCACCCTTTTCACAGCACTCATTTAACCTTTTCCCTGCCTTTGCGTCTGTCTGTCTATCCCTCCGTCTCTTTTACATACGTCAATCACTCTTCTGTTTCTCTTCCCTATGAAGCCCGAAGTCAACTGAAGGGCTAATGATAACTACCATGAAGCCTGTCATTTGCCATAAATAAATACTATATAAGTCTTTCTTTACTCTTTAAATAACCGCACTATAAAGTAAGCGTGTGTTCCGCAATTTGTTAACCAATAATTTTGGTTAACAATGACAATCTGTTTTTTCAACGTAAAAGGGGAAGCAAAGGCTTTAGGGCATTTCCCATTTTCCAAAAAGGTCATAATGCGAATGCGCATGAAAATGACTTCCCTTAACGTGTCTAAGTGAGATAGGCTGGGAATTGCCCGTCAGTAGTAGCCAATGAAAATTGAGCATGCGTGAACACGCATGTGGTGAAAGTCAAATAAATATTTTCATAGATAACAAAGGGTTAAGAGAAAGGATCTACTAAACTTCTCTTTTTCCTTTTGGAACAAAAATGCGAGTAAAATGAAATCGAATTGCGAAAAATGGACATAAAAAGGGAGGAGTATAACGCAAAGACGTCTACAATTCCCGCCATAATGACAAGGGATTCCGGTTCGGCGGAGTCACCGCTGCCCGGAGAGAGACCATGCATGCAACTCCTAACTCTTCCAACTGCTGCTTTGAGTCGATCTCGCGGATGTTCGATCGCTTCCTATCGATCCGAAGACGCAATTAGTAATCTAAGTCTTGGTAGTCTTCTTCAACCAGAATTTGATGAGGAATTTCTCAGTAAGTTAAATTTTGAACATATCTTGAGATAAAAATTGATCATTTGAGACTAGTAAATAAATATATGCATTTATAAATAAAAATAAATGATAAAAATGAATTTCCTTTACTAAATTTTTTTATGAATCTCCCCTCCCCCAGTTTCTGTAACAATTTAAATTTATTTTAAGAAAATTAAAATGCAGTGGATTTGTATAAATATAAATAGTTTAGAATATTCTTTAAATAAGTTATAAAATATTTAGTTCTTATAAATACCAATAAAAATTTGTGTATATCAAAATACCTCTAGTTTATGCAAGTAGAGGAAAAAATCGATTTATCGTAAAAATTCCAAGCATTTAAGCTATTTAAAAAATAACTGAACTTACATTCTTTTTTTTAATTTCCAATACCAACTTCAAGGCTAAATTTTTAAACTGGCTAGTATTGAAATTATTTTACCAACTTTGAAAAGAACCACTTTCTCCAGGGCTTTTCACCAATTCAAGGTTCTATTTTAAATCCACTGGCCAATGTCTCATGACACATTCAAATCTACAATAAAGCTGTATTAACCTTTCAGAAGGTATTCAAAAATGCATAACGTCTTCTTTCCACAATATTTGCTTCTGAAGATATCATTCTTGAATAGGTTATACCTCCGTTTCGCTTAGAATAATTAAAACAAAGCACACGTCAGAATAGATGCATTTGAGGGGTCCGTTTTTAACAAAGCAGTACCCACAACGCTCTAAGTAGTTTTCGCTAATACAAATTCATCTTTGACTAGATTTCATACCTTAGCTAGTTTAATCTCAGAGTGAATTTCCTTTTTCTCATTAAACAGCGTATTTCATTCGGCCACACTATGGGCTCTCATATAAGTTTCACTTAAAAAGATGCCTTCGTTTTTTTCATACTCACTGAGCAAATCTATCTCTCCTGTTGCACATATCACAGAGAGGAGTTAAAACTTCGAAATTTATAAATAACTTTAAAAAATTCAACCGATAGTGTTTTTGTCTTAAACTTGTTTTTCTTTCATTACAATTCAACCTTTTCTCCTTTTTAAGGCATTCATATAAGTATAAGTTAAGTACCAAGCAAATTAAATACTGAATAGTTCGGAATTATAGCCTATTTGAGTGCCGAACAGACCTCCAAAAGCTTGCAATTAGTTAACAAGTTTGGACCCCAAACCACGCACTGCAGAACAACACTTTATTAGTGAGATAATTTCATGAAATTGAAAAAAATCGAAAAGCTATCTCCCATTTATATATTGATCACGGCATTGATTTTGAAGGTCCAAATTTCATGCCCCAATTATGATTGACAGATTTATTGATCATTCAATTAATTGGTCAATAGTTTAAAACTTGATTATTATCTCTAAGAAATGTCCAATACGACTTGAACCCCATTGAAAGATGGAAAGAGTTCTAACGGGTTTGCATTCTTTATTTTTACATTTTCGGCACGATAAAGTAAACCATTTTTACACCAGTAAATGAGAAATATTTCAAGAAAAATAATGATGAAATGTTTATTTATTTATTTATTTAAAATGCCAGGCCTTTTGATAGTTATCATTAGCTATTTAGCTAACTTCGAACTTCACAGAGGGGAGAAACATCATAGTGAGAAAAATTCGAGAGGGGGGATTGAAGAGTGATCCACTGATGTAAAGTGACAGTTAGACACAAATGCAGAGAAAAGGTAAGATGAGTACTGATGAAGTGGTCGAATTTGACATACAATGGGGTCATGGTAGTTTGAAGTCAGAAGTCAACTGCCGGTAAATAGACTTTTTTGCCGTATGAGTATACGTTGCCCAGGGTGCACCACGTGGAGGTAAGTCTACCACGCACCTCATGGTGAAATATTGAAACCACTGAATAAGAACGCAAGTTTCATCTATAATTCACAAGTTCAAATTAATGAAATTCTTTATCGTTTTGAAGCTTGCACTTCAAATGACTTTAGATATCCGAATCACGATTCTCATCTTCGTTTTTGTAAAATTCAACTGTTTCCTCACTAGGGGAGTCCGTTCCTGGGCCATTACACTACTGCAGTTCAAATTGAAGTGATCAAATAATCAGGAATTTAATTAAAGAGAGAATTTTTTGGCTTTTGAATGAAAATTTGTCTGTTCTGCAAGCATCATAAATTAGATACTTTACTGCAAGTAAGCACTGCCATAAAGATGATTTAAGATTCTACATAGACTGAAATGGGTTAATGTAAAGCTCAATAAATGATGAAATTTAATTGATGTCCATGACACTGATTTTGCAATAATTGCGAGCATTAATGTCATCGGAATTTATTTGTCTCTCAGGTGATGTTTGTTTTCAGGCAGATGCCATGATGAGCCTTTAAGTTTATAAAGTGGATTTGTTGGAGGGGGCTTCCATTTAGCAGAAATTCCTTCAAATTTCAAGATAATTGAGTTTTTGAACCGATGGAAAACTGGAGAATTGGAACAGTGATGACCAGTTTGGCTCCTGTCTAAGCTGAACATGCTTCCGGCCCTCCAAATATTTAATTATTTACTGATTGGTTCACTCTACCTAAACTTCATTTACAGTCTTTCGCGATAAAATGCCATAAATGTCATAGAAGCGGAATCGTATTACATTGAATTTGAATTCTATTTTAAACTTCCATTGGTTTCATGCGTTGCTATATCACCATGTTTACCTTGTGGGGAATTTTAAACCAACATTAATATTATTGGATTATTTTCAGCGTAGAAAATTGCTTAAATAAATAATTTTGTAAAAGCAAACTTGATGCATTATTATTATTAAGTGATAATTTATTATATATTTAAAGTTATGTCAGAAAAATCTTGAAAACTAAAAGTAATTTAATTTGCTGTTCAATTACATTTACAGTAATATTTAATTGCAACAATTTAAATGAAAATTAATTAACTAGACTGGCTTCTAAAAATTTCAATGCAAAATACATTTGCATTTTAATATGAAATACTGATATAAATAGGCTATATGCTATAAAAAGAGCACCTGTAAATCAAAATACAATAAGCTCTATTACAAAGAGTCTTGAAGCAGCTTTAAGTTTGGTTCCTCTTCAATAATCTGAAACCTCAAAAGTAAATCTTCTTTTTATTCTAACACCAGACGTACTTTAAGAAAATATAATTAACTCCTCAAATGCCATATTCGATATGAAAGTTTGAAGTCTAATCGCAAGATAAGCTCCCATTGGTAAAATCATTCAACAACTCTTCTCCTCTCAATTCAAATTTCGGGGTCAATTGAAATTTGAAAAAAATTTCTCGTCATCATGTGAGGTCACCAAATCTCACAAAACGCAAAATAACCCTGTCATTTTAAAAGATTTATGATTTCATAAACCTTCGCCTCTTGATTACAGCTTAGTTTTTTTCGACTGAAAAAATATTTATTTATATCAAATGGCAGACGTTTGGTTGGTTATCATTAGCCCTTTAGTTGACTTCTGGCTTCACAGAGGGGAAGGAACATCAAAGTGAAAAAAGTCGAGTGGGGAGGGGGGTAAACAGAAGAGTGTTTCAAAGACGAAGGTTGAAAATTTAGAAAAAAATGTGATGCAGTACTGTGGAAGTGGTCGAATATGACATACAGTGGGGTCAGAGGTCAACTGCCAGTTAATAGACTTTTTTTGCCGTATGAGTATACGTTGCTCAGGTTGCACCACGTGGAGGCGAGTCTATCGCACACCCCAAATTGAAAAAAATTAATCGTGCTTATTTCATCGAATTTCGCCAAATATAACTTGCGACCTTGGCGATTTGAAACGACGATACAGTAGTAAGCACAAATTTGTGGGATAACAATGCGGGTTTGAACCAATAATGTCTACCATTTATTATTCCACATTCGGTCTACGTTATCTTGGCCTTCATAATTAAGATAAATATTTCAAAATTTACAAACTCGGTTTCGTATGCTGTTGATATAAGTTTTCATAGCCTAATTAAGTGGTAAAATTTATATTTTCTTTCTTCATACGCTTGCAATTATTAATTACGTTGATTAAGATGTACTTTTAGTAAATTAAAAATTATTTCAATAATAACTAGGAAAGATTAATCATTCTAAAAATGTGGCCTAATTTTAAGTCCAGGAATGGCCTCCAATTGTTTTAATGAAGAGAACTAATGTTAATTATCGATTATTGCTAACAATCAGCTGATTTATTCTCTTTCTCGTCATTGCGACGAACTTCAGAAATAGGCGCTTAAGCTGTCTGTCTACAATCCTCCTCTCTCCCAACTCATGCTCAATACTGCATATTTCATCGCAGTTTTGTCTATTCCAGTTTTGCCGAACAATATGATTTGACATCTTGGAAGTATGTAATAATCCGATCTGTTTTCTTTTTTTGTATAATAGTTGCAACTTCAACAAGCATTCACTTTTTTACCCAAATCAGCTGCCTTCAACGATTTGGGCCTAAGTAATTCGAATTATTTTAAATCTATCTTTTCGGCAGTTAATTTCTTTGATACCACTCTAAATAAGACTATTAAATTCATGTTTAAGAGAGAAAAAGTATAACCACTTTATTGATGAACAATCATTGAACAATTTTTCTTTTAAAGAAATGAAATTTTAAATTATAATCAGTATTTATTTCTTTATTGGGATTGTTTTTATACAGGGATTTAATTTGACCAATGAAATTTTTGCATTGACTGATGTAAGAATATTGGAGATTTGGGAATTTCGGCAAAAAATATCAACGCAACTTAATGGCAGGTTTGACGCCACCTTCTAAGTAAAAGTGCCGTGGTTTTAAATAATTGGCTTAATGTGGTGTGCTATGTGAGGAGGAGCCCTATAGATGGGAACAAGACTGAATGAAATATTTATTTCAAATGGCGGGCTTTATGATACTTATCGTTAGCCCTTTAGCTGACTTCAAGCTCCACTGAGGGGAAGAGGAACATCAAAGTGAGAAAAATTCGAGAGGGGGAACAGAAGGGTGATTCACTGGTGTTAAAGAGGCAGACAGACACGAAGGTAGAGAAAAAGGTAAAATGAGT
>UZAE01000547.1:0-21486 GCA_900617975.1 Rodentolepis nana | reverse complement strand
CAACACCAAATAATGTACTTACTAGACCATTCCGACCTTACAAACTTAATGCTGCGATAAAACAGCTAAAGTGCAAGAAGTCTCCTAGCGAAGACGGTATTCATCCAGAATTCCTAATTAGAATCGGACCAACAGGCAAGGAAACCATGCTGACGCTTTACAACAAAATCTGGGAGAGTAAACCATGCTGACGCTTTACAACAAAATCTGGGAGACCAGTCATGCTGACACTTTTCAACAAAATCTGGGAGACCAGTCTCCGATGGAAAATTGCCATAGTAATACCAGTACCAAAAAAGGGCGTTGCCAAAAAAATACTAGTACTGAAAAAGGGCAAAGACCCTAGCAACTTTGACAACTATAGGAAATAGGGCAAAGACCCTAACAACTTTGACAACTATAGGCCTATAAAACTTATGGAAAGAATGGTTAACAGGAGGCTGACCTGGCTTAACTTATGGAAGGAATGGTTAACAGGAGGCTGACCTGGTTCCTTGAGACCAACAATATCCTCGGACCTGGTTCCTTGAGACTAACAATATTCTTAGGAGTGAATCACCTGGTTCCTTGAGACTAACAATATTCTTAGGAGTGAACGAGCAGTTTTTAGGCCACAAAGATCAACAAATCAACATGTAGCCACTCTCTCCCAACACATCAAAGATGCCCTTGATGCAAGAAATACCCTTACGGCTGTTTTCATCGATTTCAAATCAGCATATGACTTAGTATGGAAAGAGAGGCTAATTCTAAAATTGGCAAAGATTGGTATTAAGCATAACATGCTAAACTGGATAAAAGCATTCATTGGACAAAGATCGTGTAAAGTCAGATATGGAAATGCTCTATCAAAATCCAATCTTTTACAAACAGGTCTTCCACAGGGAGCTGTCAAAAGCTGCACTCTTTTCAATGTTTTCATCAATGACATATTCAAATTGGAACAGACAGTCACGGGCATCAAGTGCTTACTTTACGCAGATTCATCAAGTGCTTACTTTATGCAGATGATCTGGTACTATGGTGCCCCCAAAGAAAAACGCTCAGGAGAGGACGGAAAGTGCCCTAACTTTGAGATAAACGCTCAGGAGAGGACAGAAAGTGCCCTAAATTGGGCACTTAAACTACTAGCAAACTGGTACGACAACAATGGAAGGTAATTAACAGCTACTGCATTCCAAACATTTCCTCTCCCTCGTCTTAGCATAAACCCGCACAAACTTTTTCTGTGGCCCATCACAGCATAAACCCGCTTCTAATTTACAAGGATATTACCATAGAAAAAAACAGTGAGTTCACATAACTGGGAATGACGTTTGACACAAAGCTAACGTGGAAAAGCCACATTGCTAAAACAGCCGAACGAGTCTCCAAAAGACTGAATGTTCTGAAGCGTCTTGCTGGTAGCGTATGGAGCTGTGCGCGTTAATTTCTAAACACGACTTACAAGATGTTTGTTCAGCCAATAATTTTGTATATCTGTGAGCCACTCATTACTGACACAGAGGGGACAATCAAACCACTCGAGAAGGCACACAACCAAGCATTATGACTAATTTCACTCGAGAAGGCACACAACCAAGCATTATGACTAATTACTGGAGAGATAAAATCAACACACATTGAAGCAATGCTTCTAGTTACAGGAAGCACCACAATATGTTCCTTTATCAAAGAAAAGGCCTTGATCCTGTATGAGAAGCTTCTGCGCATTTCCATGGACAAGTTCTTCAACACCTATGAGAATAGACCAAGACATCTGGAAACGCAATCTGGTCTAATACAAAAAGCCATAGAACTGAAGAAAGCATTACAAATTGATGACAAACCAAAAAGACCGTCTCTCCTTATGAACCCATTAGCAGACACTGATGTAGTGTGTTGCACCTAACTGCTTGACTTCTAAAAGAAATCAAACACCCCTCCAGAGCAAATGCGTTCACTGGCCCTTGAGTCAATCAATGTCAACTATCCTGGGGATCGATGGCTCCAAGTCTTTACTGATTGATCGTACGTAGAAAACTAAGCAAACATTGATGCTGGTGTCTTTTCTGAATTTTTCTCTTTCTACGCAGCTGCGAAACACAATAGATCTGCTATTAAAGAAGAAATAGAGGCCATTAGGATAGCCTGGATACAAAATTTACCAAAGCGGTGATACTTTTAGACTCACGGTCATCGAAAATCGCATTGGAAAACAGTGAGCCACTCAAAATAGCTGAGATAAACGAATGTAGAAAACTCTAGCAGCTGCTGATAGAGAAAAATGAAACAGTGGTCCTACAATGGATTGCTAGTCACCGTGGTCCTAAAGGCGATGAGCTTGCTGACACGCTTGCTAAGAAGGGGACAACGTTTCTGCAATGCATGGACCGGCCGATGTCTTTCCACATAACGAAGGCCTTAATCAGAAGAAAATTCAAAACCTCAAGGAGCAACGAACTTAAAGCTCGAAGAAAGGAAAAACAGTGGACAGTGGCACTCTCCGACATATCCGACTGGCCAAGAATCGAAGCCGCTGTTGAGTTTGGACTACGTTCCTGGCACGATTCCTCGGCAAAACACCTTCACAGATTGATAGTATGCACTCAACCCGCATGCCCTCTGTGTAACCCACAGGAGGAAATGGTTAAGACCCACCTGATTCGATATCCAGTCCTAAAGACAAAGAGGGAAAGCCAGCGATACGTTTTGTGAAATAATGTTAAACAAACCGCTAGAATTTTTGACACGGGTTATCCAAACCCATAAACATTCGTTTCACAGTTTTCATCTTTTTTGGAATGTGAGAAGACAACAATTGAAATCTTTCTTTTGAAGGAAGAAATCGTTCATTCATTTTTCAACTGATTGATTTTTATGTACCATCGTGGAGGAAGCGTTAAAATTCTACGTAATAAAATTGATTTAAGTACAAATTTGTTTTTTTATTTGATTAAGTGTGTAATTCATTAATATTGTAGAAAATGGAGTTTTTTCAAGCAAAAGAACGATGGATTGCAATTTAGACGGCAAATCGCACTGATATCAGTAAGGTTAAGACCAAGTGATCACCTTAGCGTCTTCGTTCTAGCTCCTGTTCGCAAACAAAGTACTTCGAAATATCTAACTGCCTGATTAATTGATTTTGCTTTTTTCAATTTGAATTTCCGATTGGCTCAAGCAGATTTAAATTCGCAATTTGTCTTGAATTTGTTATTCAGATTTGCCTTGATGGAATTCATAAAAAACAAGCAATCATTCTTAATTCTTTAATGAGGTCTTTGTGAATGCTCATATCCATATACATAGGTATGAGTGCGTAATAAACTGATAATCAGAGTAAATGACATAAAATTTTGTTTAATTCGATTTTATGTACTTCTAGGATAAGTGTAGATTACCTTCAATTACTTTTATAAAAATAACCATCTTTAATTCTGAAAGATTTGATTATTATTCGTTGCGTTCTGATAGTTTTTTTATTTAAAAAACTGCCTTTAATGATTGTAAGTCCGGCAGTGATCATTTCAATTGTCAAAATTGTAGAGAGGTGCGAAATATTGTGAAAATCTCGTTCAATGCTGTTTAAAAGTGTGACAGATTCCATAAGTGGGCGCCTTTTTCTTTCATATATTTCAATTAACAAACGACAATCACATTAAGATTGAGAACATTCGTCCACCATTATTGATACAATAAAATGCTCAAACGCAGATCGTTTTAATAGACGACCATTTACCAGTGTTCTAGTATCGACATTTTACATGCAATTGCAGTGACCATTAGAATGCCATCAGCTCAGTATCTCATAAGTAGCATTCTTTAATTGACGCTATAGACCGCTAAATAGTTTTTAACTTTTAAAGTCCTTTTATTAATTTTTTAAAAATTGAATTGAGGGAATATATCGAGATTGGTCAGATTGGCTTATTTGCCCATTCGAACGGAATTTTCGATTTTTTATTAAAAAACCAACAGAAAGATAGAATAGAAGAAGTGATCATACCAAATATTATTAGAATTCACGACATCGGCCAAAATATAACGAAGTGATAAAAAACGAAGTGCGCAAGGCCAGATTGATCAAATAATTAGACTTCAAACTATTAGGTTGGCAACTAAGTCATTGTCGATTTCAAATAAGAAGGCAAATTCGGAATTTTTGTTTAAAAATAAAACTTTTTTCAATTAGATATTGGCCGTTCTTGTCGATGACCACCTTTTTCCATCGTTCTGGCAGAGTAAAAATTCCCCGTCCGTAAAATGTCTTCTCTATGCTATTAAACAACTGAATTAGGTGTGATCCGACATCATCCGCGTTGTTAACAATTTTACCATTTAAAGAGTTTTGCATGGAACGAAACAAATGATAATCCAAAGGCGCAAGGTCAGGGCTATATGGTGGGTGTGACAAAACATCCCAACCCAGTTCCAATAATTTTTGCCGAGTAACCAAAGATGTGTGGGGCCTTGCGTTATCATGATGGAAAACAACACCCTTCCGATTTGATATTGCCGGCCGCTTATCTTCAATTGCATCCTTCAGTTTTTCGAGTTGTTCAACATACACATTTGAATTTATCGTTTGGTTCTGCGGCATGAGTTCAAAATACAAAATTCCTTTGTGATCCCACCAGACTGACAGCATAATCTTTTTTTGGTGAATCTCTGCTTTTGATACTGTTTGGGCTGGTTGATCTTGCTTCACCCATGATCTCTTGCGAGTAACATTGTTATAAACTATCCAATTTTCGTCGCCAGTAACGAGGTTCTTCAGAAATGGATCATTCTCATTGCGTTTCAGTAGCGGCGAATCACAGATGCTAATCCATTGCGTCAAATGAATTTCCTTTAACTGGTGAGGGATCCATAAATCAAGTTTCTTGACATAACCAAGGGTTTTTAATTTTTTTTCAATGGATGTATGCGACACATTGAGCTTCTCTGCAATATCTCGTGTTGTGCTGTGACGATTTGAATGGCCTTGATAATGGCCTTGATATGGGTTTCATCCACTTCGACTGGGCGGCCAGATCGTTGTGAATTTTGCAGTGAAAAATCACCGGAACGAAATCTTTCAAACCAATTTTGACACTGCCTTTCTTTTAAGGCTTCATCTCCATATACGGCACATAACTTCTTTTGTGCTTGCGATGCGTTCTTGCCTTTTCGGAAGTAATACAATAAAATGTGTCGGAAGTGCAAGTTTTGTTCTTTTATTTTTAAATTGGTTTAAAACGAAACTAAAGAACTAAACAAAAAAAGATTTTTTACTAATTAACCTAGAAGTCCATACAGTAGAAAAAAATATAGGTTAGATGCTCTGGCCACGTTAACAAAACAAAAGAAATTATGGAGTGAATCTGTCAACAGAAACGACAATGACTTAGTTGCCAACCCAATAACATCACCTCACTGTATGTCATATGGGACCCCTTCCACAGTAATCATCTTATCTTTTCAATGCCTTCGTATCTATCTGTCTCTTTTAAATCCGTGAACGACTCTTCTGCCCCCCCCCCCCCCCCCCCCCCCCCCCCCCCCCCCTCCCCCCCCCGAACTCTCGATTGTTTCAGTTTGTTGTTCCTTCCTCTCTCTAAGAAGCCTGAAGTCAACTAAAAAGCTAATGATAACTATCAAACACCTGTCATTTAATATAAATTAATAAAGCTTTAAGAGTCTCGATTCAGCTTGTATTGGTTATTCAAACAGAAGAAACAAAAATAACCTCTGAAATATGCAAAATATTTGTAATTCTAAACACGCAATTAAATTCACTTTTTGTTGGGCAAGTACAATTTTAGCTTTGATTGATATATAACATCTCCATATTTACATAAAATTGCATGACAGATTGATAATGGTTATTATTCATTTCTTGAAATGAAATTTTTAATTGAAATTAGCAAATATTTTTTCTTAGAGAAATATCACTTAATGAAGTTCCCCAATATCTCCTTATTTTCAACCAATGCGCTAAAACGGGAATTCCATTTGTGCTCTTTGAATATTATGCCGATTTATTTCAAAAGAATATGGAAGGTTTGCAAAAGTATAGTTCTTTAAATGGGAAGAATAACGATTCTTGGCAATTTTAGTCAAAATTATAGCATAACCATGTTCAATGAGATCTCTTTGAGGGTTTACATATTTTGGATTGCTTAACTAACCTTTCCTTGGAAATACCTAGGAAATAAACTTTCAGCTAATTCATTTGCCGAACATGATTCGTCTTAGCTTACGATAAGAATGTTAACTTCTCAGGTTTATTTCAATATTGCAAATTATAACTCAAAATTTCTTGCAAACGAAAAGAATTACTTCCAATCAGATGTAAACTTTCTTTAATTTTCAACAATACAACTGTGAGTTGCACGAAAATTATAAAGTTTGGTTGCGTGTAAGTCACTTCGTTTCCCTATTTCAAGATCTCTAAAATATTTTAAACATTTTTCCTCCCATTTTTAGGATTTCCACGTTAATTCATTCCTCCTCAAACGTTAGCACAATATTCCGAAAGAGAGCATCAATTGATGCACAGACACAGGAAATGATCAATAGTAAACTTTCAAACATTGATGACAGTGGTCAAAATGCAAAAAATACTTCCAGAAATCAAAGAATAATGATCGAACCTTTCTGAAGTAATGATTATTTTTTATAATAGTTAGTAAAGAAAATAAACAATCATCCCTTTTATAGATCTTGAATCTATTTATTTATTTCAAATTGCAGACATTTTGATAGCTATGATTAGCCATTTAGCTGACTTCAGGCTTCATAGAGAGGATGAGGAACATCAAAGTGGCAAAAAATCGAGGTGGGGGACAGAATAATGATTCACAGATGTGAAGGAGACAGACAAAAGAGCGAAGGTAAGATGAGTACTGTGAAATGGGTTGAATATGGCATACAGAGGGGGTAGTTTGAAGTCAGAAATCAACTGCTAGTTAATAGACTTTTTTTTGCCGTATGAGTATAAGTTGCCCAGGGTGTACCACGTGGAGGTAAGTCTATCGTCCACCCCATAGACCTCGAATCATAATTTGTCAAGTCGATAGAATCAAATTCAACAGAATTTTAAGTCATTTACTCTGAACAACAGTTAATTGTACATTCATACCTGCGTAAATGAATATAAGCATTCACAAAGACTCATTAAAGAATTAAGAATGATTACTTGTTTTTAATGAATTTCATCAATGCACATCTGAATAACCAATGTAAAAGGAATTGCAAATTGGAATCTGGCCAAGTCGATTAAAAATTTATCTAAATTAGATGATCGTCAAAATTTTCCCATGTTAGCATTTAATTTCCATTTGGAGAAACAGTGGTAGGAGTGTCGGGAAGTAGATTATCATATGAAAAACTAGAATAGATTTATTAACTTTATTTTGAACAAACCCCTACTACTTAGAACTGATTTGATTAGTTAGAGCTGAATTTTCGGCCATACCCTATATAATAGCAATCGGTTTAGGAGAATGACACAACTAATCAAATCGACCTAAACAAATTATGCTATATATCACTGTCAATTGATGAACAAGTACTAAAAATCAAATTGATTATTTGTTCCCTTTTTAACTCCGCGGCCTTCCTATAAGAAATCTAGAGTACCTCATTTTGTTTTCAAGTCATATTTAAAAAATCATTCCTTTAAAATTCCTATATAATTTTTAAGGAGCTTTAGAAACTAGTGCCAACTGTAGTACTGGAAGATTAATATCTGCTTATTATATTTGCGAAAGAACTAGATTTGGTTAGAGTTATCTTTATGATGAGAGGCACATTTTATCCCCATTTTGTTAGTGAATTATCGATATATTTTTTTTTAAAATTTTTAAAGCCAAAAAATTTTTAAAACAAAATATAATATGTCTCACTTTGTTTAACCAAAACAAAAACTTTGAATAATTTGACACGTTGTTTGAAAGAACTTGTCTTGAATTGAATGTTAAGCAATTCGAAATCACAATATTTGATTGACATTTAGCATGGTGATAATAATGGTGGATAAAAACTGATTTACACTGCAAATTATTTTTTTCGATAAGAGAGAGAGAGAGTTAGTGACTGAAATGTCCCTCAACCTTTGAAGGTCATTGCATTCCGAATGAACAGGATGCTGATAAACTGTATTTATCATTCTACAATTCCAAACGGCTCCTTTAGCAATTTCGGAAAAGAGTTGTTATGGATAGTACTTAAGTGTGATGAAATTATATTGCAATACTTTCTTAACACTTAATAATTTTGGCGCAAAACAATAACAAAACTCTGAATTTTTTTCATATTTCAGTTCTCTTTACTTTGAAAAGGTTCACAACACCAAAATGTACCTTTAACCTAATTCATAAAGAACGTGGCATATTTGATTCAACGTAGCGATCTAAATAAGCTTCTCATATTTAATGCCACAAACTTGTGATGCAAATTTTGAGCAATCACACTTCATTCTCAGTAGTCATACGGATAATGTCTACGCTTTTTTTTAAAACTTTCTATTTGAATTCAAGATTCGTAACTGCGTTGAATCGGCCATAAAGTCTTTACCCAGAGTTCATAGATGATTCGATAATTTAGTTGAACTAAAGATTTTGACTTAATGATCAAAGGACTCAAAGTATTTCCGCACTGGGATGCTTTTTAATTGTGAAATCAATAAATTAACACGTTTATCAAACTAAATATAGCAACAGGCTAATTGACAGCTTCTGGTATTTACAGTATGTGTAATGCAAGAGAACCATGTGTGATAAAATTCAAACATTATCACTAATTGAGCACTTACTTGTAATTTTTTCACAATTCTAATTGGGCGATGTTTGTGATCCTGTTAAATAAGGAAAATAAAGGCTTCCATTTGTTAATTAAGCATTATTACAATACAATTTTCCAAAAGAAGACATTCAAATCTACGAAAATTGCTTGAAAACAAATTAAAACAAATGATCGTCTTTCTGCTAGTCTTTGCGTGGCTTCAACCATATGTCTCCTTTGGGGATTTGAAATTCAATTACTCCGATGCAATTTGTTCAAAACTTTCCACAACGATGAGTAATGAAACTGAGCCCTTGTTATTTAAGACTGTTAACGCATTTGTTCGTTTCAAGTTTTTTTTAAATTTCACATGTTTCATCTTTAGGATATATATGGAATTGTTAATAATAATTTTAAAGATATGACAATTAATAATGGATTCTGTGCAATCAAAAATGAACAACGATGGGAACCTTGTTACGGAGAAAAAGGTAACCTTGTAAATTGATACAGCATAGCTATAAAGAATTCGTTTATATTTCATTAAAAGGTGGCCCACAACTAGACCAATTAGTTCTCCTCAGCAAGAGCTCTGTATGTGTGGTCAATTTCGTGCAGAAGTGTGTTTTCAAGCCTGTAAAAAATAGTAAGCACCCTAGATCATTAAAGCTTTAATACAAAAATATTGATATGTATTTTTTGCTTTATATGAATATTACTCTTTTAATTCACTCCTTCTCAATGGTATTTTAGATAGTTTCGTACTGGAAGCATCATATCCTTTCCTTAGGTTTGCACAAGGTCTCAAATCGTTTAACGTCAAATTTTCTTTGAAAAACAGATTTTACACCAATGAGGTACATTAATTAAATTATTATTAATTAATTATTAATTATTGAGAGATATATTAAATTTATCATTTTTAAAAATTAATGATTCATTATTACTACATTTAAAAACATTAAAAATTTCTTTTTATTACAATTTGTTCAATCTTTATAATAGCATCGCACAATTTATTCTACAAGAGCCACCTGTTCATTAATGGAAATTCAAAATGTGAATGGAAAGGAAAAACGCTGATATACAATCACTCTTCATATAAATGGGGTAGGTGATAATGATTCGCTTTACACATTTGATTAAATTTATTTGTTTCCTAAAATTTGCTTTGTGAAGTCAACTTACTACAAGACGCACAACGTGATTCTCTGGACTGCATGATCAATTACCAAAGAGTTAATATGGAAACCTTAACAACATTGACTTTCCATGTCGGTGCAGGAGTGGTAGGTGTTACGATCGATTGGACAAAAAACGGTGTGTCAATTGTTTAGAAAACTGTTTATTTATTTATAATGAAATTTTCAAGGGATATACAATGCTTTTAGGTACCTCACCTGATGTAACGGAATGTTCAAGTTGGTTTAACTTGAAACGATTCTTAATCTAATTTTGTTTATAGCAGAAAACTATTTTCAATTTCGTTGTCTATTGATTAAGCATTTTACTGCTTGATTTTTAATTCGTTGCAGAGGAAATCAATACCAACCTACTATATGCGAATTTGAACAAATTTTTGAAATTTATGAATAAATAGCTTTTGGTAGAAAGAAGCCCCATTCCAAAATTAGACATATTTATTATAACGAATTAGACAAAATAAATATCCGCATTTAATTGTTCATCTCATTTTACCTAGATTTAGTAATATAAACCCCTGTTATTTTTAAAGAGTATATTTCCTTCAAGCTAATGCAAAACATACAATAGTTTGCTTTACTTGCAAAACTTTGGAATTAAAAAAGGCATATTCAATATCGTTTAGAAAGTGTAATCTGTTTAAATGAATCTTTAAAAGACGTTTCGTAGAAGTCGATAACGATCCAGATATCTCACTTAAGCCTCTGATGATGAATTAAAAATGGCCAAAATTTGAATCTGAATAGGAGTGTAGAGAGCGTAAAATTGAATTTTGCTCAATATGAAAACACCTAGACGTTTGGTCTTCGACTACCAACTGGTCTATATTTGGTCCCCCTTTCATTGAAATATTAACATATTTTGTAAAATTGTGTTTTATTATTTAACTTTATTTCCCTCTCCTATGTGGCAAGGTTTTTAATACAGTTTGTTATCCATTTCATATATATCACTTTTAATGGGTATATATTTGAAACTGCCGTTTATAATATCATAAATATCCTGAACACAAAACAAGTAAGAAAGGTATGATAAAATCAAAACTAACAGTCTGCTGGCCCGTCTTAATCAATAAAGACTCTGTTTCAATACTAAGTGTTGTGATAAGTTTCGGGCAAAGTGTGTCGGTCGACTTTAAATCTGCATCCCCATAGGAGACATTAAGTAGAAGCCACGCAGACTAGCAGAGAGGCGTTCATTTGCTTTGAATTTCTGTCAAGTAATTGATACGCCTTTAACTATCTTGTCTATTAAACATTTTATTGTAATCGGGCGGAATAATCAAATACAAACTTTTTGTGCGCAAATAACAAGGCCGAAACCAATCTCGTGATAAGAAAACGTAAATTACTCACTAGAATTGCGCTAATATTAAAGTTTTTCTAATGAAACAGGGCTAATTTTCATTCAACAACTCAATTTAATTTTTTTAATAAATTTATATTTAAAAAGTTAAGGATATAGTGGACTGAAACCCATGTTGTAAAAAATTGTCCATGTATTGAAGGCGATTTAGTTAATCTCATTTCGATTGTGAACTAACAATGCGGTTTATCAATGAATTATGATAAAATTGAAATATAAGGAAAACGTCTTTGCATTAGTAGTTTGCTGTATTTGCGATAAGAAATTTATCGGAAAATTTAACTCAGTTCAAATATTTCATGTTCTTCGTCGGTGGACTGTGCTCAAATTAAATGCGACAATAACTATTGTCTGTGACTAAAAGAAAACAATTTAAACCCACGACGATTCATTGAAACTCTGACGATAAAATTAAATTGGCAAAGGTTTCATTGTCTGGTTTTCGGAAATAAAAGTTTTCCACATATATATATATATAAGACGTTCAAAGCACATCTAATTCATTGCCAGTCATAGCTCATTTACTCCACAGCATTTTTAAAAAAACATTCTTTATAAACAAGATTGACTGATATACATTTGCAATCGGAAAAATGTAAATAAGCAAAATGAGTATATAATTTTGCTACCAACAAAATATGTATTTTGCATAGCTTAAAAATGAATGAACTTGACAATTCTGAAACTTTTAGAGATGGTGGCAGAAACAGCAACAAGCAATGATGAAGCACAATTTGAATTGATCTTTTTGCTTAATTTTGACGCATTGGTATTGAAGTGCAGGCCTATAATAGTAAGTTATTCCATTCAAGCTGTTCTGAATTGGCGCAATGGTCATATTTTATTACCGCCTGATCGATCGCTTACGTCGTATTTTACGTGAATAAAAGTATTTTAACGTTATTCCCTAATACGGATCTATAATTAAGATCCGTTCCTCTACTCAATGTATTAACTAAACAAACCCAAAGTTCCGAAATGATTCTGCTATCATTTCTCTCCTTTCATAAGATAGTGTTATGGACCGAGTTGTGGTTAAATTTATTTATTTTGGTATTACAACAATTAGCTTGCAGTATTATATAATCGGAATATGAAATGCCACGCGCAATCAAACTATGGTCATATGGTAGGCGTTGCAAATGGGCAACGACGAGTGCAAAGTGCCCCATTTTTACATAAATCAATTCCACAACACATTTAAGACCGAGTGCAATTGTCTTTCATTTGGAGAAATTAAATGCCCTGTTGAAGAAGATTGGAATAAACTGGATTCTCTATTATTTCAAAACTGAAATGCACTTGTATGTAGACTGCAATCGACACAAAATCTCATTGTAAAATAAATTTTCATTAACTCTGCAAAACACAATGCAGTTTTATTAATATTTGAGCTCCATGTATTATTTGTTTGAAAAGAAATTGTTTATTTTTAAGCTAATGTGAATGGTGGTTGAAAATATTCGTTCATTTGTTGATAACAACCGAAATCCTGTTTCATTATTCATAAATCCACAATGCGATTCCGAAAAGAACTGAATAAACAATTAAATTTTATTTTCAGTCAAATCCAAATTTAATTAGCTTGCTGGAGCGACTCGTTCATGAATAAAAAGTATAGAGCAAAGGAAACATTACTTGAAAACTTGGATTCAATTCGGATACCTTTTTTAGTGTAAAAAGAAGTTCAGAACATTTTTAGACAAATTAATTCCAAAACAAAATAGAGTTTTGACTAGAATTTTTGATGATTTGGCTAAAGCAATTCAATATGAAGAAGGCAATTCTTATTTAGCTCCTTTTTGAATCGCCTTGTGAATTTATGAACAATGAAACAGGATTTCGTTTGTAATCACCAAATGAACGAATATTTTCTATCTCCATTCACAATAGCTCAAAAGAAAACAATTCATTTCCAAACAAATAAAAATAATGGAAGTCGAATAGCGTTTTACGGAGCTAATGAAACTTGCCTTTAATGTGATTTTGTGTCGTTTGTAGCCTACAGCCCAACCATCTTCAACTGGACACTTAATTTCTCAAAAATGAAAGTCAATTGCAATCGATCTTAACGGTTTTGGAATTGATCTAGGTGAATTTAGGACAGTTTACTTTCGTCGTTGCATCCTTGCAACGCTTACCATATGACCATAGTTTGATTGTGCGTGGCAATTTAAAGTCAGAAAATATAATACTGCTAGCTAATTGTTAAAATACCAAAATAAATAAATTAAACCACAACTCGGTCCATAATGCAGTGTTGTAAATAGAGAGAAATATCTACTCACATTTCAATTTAACAAATACGAATAAAATAACTCGAAGATTGAAATTTAAAATACAACCACCATTATGAAAGCAGATTACAAATTCATTTTGTTTTCTATAAATACAAATGCCCACTCAAATAATGCATGCAAAGTAATAGAAATGATTACTAGACTTTTATGTCATTGAATGAACTTTTATTCCACCACGTAGAATCCATTGCGAGATTATTACTCCGAAGGACAGTATAGCATAACAATTTCTTAATCGACGAGAAATCAATTTAATTTCAAAACTGAAAAATAAAATTAATAGAGCAGTATGTAGTTAAGAAAATAAAGATGATTTATTTTTATTTTTATGTTAATTAAAAGACTTGGAAATCATTGTGCATATATTATATTATATTGTGAAATTTCCAAAATTTATTTATTCAAGTTAGCAATGTTTCAATCAATTTTAAATGAGCATCAAGTTTCCTCATTATTGAATAGTCCTTTAACTTAAAATTTGGTAAGGACCAGGAAGATGTTATGAAGTGTGTAAAAATTTATCGTTTTAAGTATTATCAGGTCATTAATGAACATAGAAATCGATGTTCACTAAGCACAAATTTAGGTGCCTGCAAAATAGTGAAAATATATTTAAAATAAAAATAATATTTTTTTTAGATGGTCAGTCGGTATTAATCAACTTAATAACCTTTGTAATTAAATAAGTAATCAAACAAACAATTTATTTTATTTCAAATGGCAGACTCTATGATATTTCTCATTCGCCTTTAAACATTGACTTCATCTTCCCCAAAGCGTGATTGGTACATTTATAGCAGTTAATTAATAGCAGTTCATTAGCCGTCTTCTTGCTTACCAGTATCTCTGGCTTTCCGTCGTTGTCATTAGGGCTAGACATCGAATCAGGCGGGTCTTCTCCATTTCCTCCTGTAGGTTACATAGTGGGCATGTGGGTTGAGTGTATACTCCCAATCTATGAAGGTGTTTTGCCAAGCAATCGTGTCCGGTACGTAGTCTAAATTCAGCAACGGCTTCGATTCTTGGCCAGTCGGATATGTCGGAGAGTTATACTGTCCACTCTTTCTCCTTTGTTCGAGCTATAAGTTTGTTGAACCTTGAGGTATGGAATTCTTCTCTGATTTTGTGGAAAGACATCGGCCGGTCCATGCATTGCAAAGTCGTTGCCCCTTCTTAACAAGTGTGTCAGCAAGCTCACTGCCTTTAATGCCACCGTGACCAGGAATCCATTGTAGGTCCACTGTTTTGTTTTTCTAACTGACCAGGAATTCATTGTAGGACCACTGTTTTGTTATTTTCTCTCTCAGTATAGAGTTTTCTACATTCCTTTATCTCAGCTGTTTTGGGTCTCTCTGTTTCTAGAGTTTTCTACATTCCTTTATCTTAGCTGTTTTGGGTGGCTCTCTATTTCCAAGTGAGTTAATTTCTGACATTTTTTTGGTGTCTCTCTGTTTCCAATAGAGTCTATTGCTGACTGTGAGTCCGGAAGTATCACTGCTTTGGTGAATTTCGTATCCAGGCAACATAATTGTCAACCGCTTTGGTGGATTTCGTATCCAGGTAACATAATTGGCATAGTGCTATCCTAATGGTGTATCCAGGCAACATAATTGGCATAGTGCTATCCTTATGGTCTCTATTTCTGCTTTAGTAGCGAATCAGTTGTGACCCGCCGCTGCTTAGACAGAGAAGAGTTCAGAAAAGACACCTGCATTAATGTCTGCTTAGTTTTCCGAAGAGTTCAGAATAGACACCTGCACCAACGTTTCCTTGGCTTTCCGTATGACCCATCAGTGAATACTTGGAGCCATTGATCTGCAAGATAGTTGACATTGATTGTCTTAAGAGCTAGTGAGAGCATTTGCTCTGGAGGGGTGTTTGATTACTGAAGAACTCAAGCAGTTGGGCGCTACACATTACATTGGTGTCTGCTAATGGGTTCATGGGTAGAGAGAGGCATTTTGGTTTGTTATCGATTTGTAAGGCTTTCTTCAGTTCTATGGCTTTCCTTATTAGACCAGATTGCGTTTTCAGATGTCATGGTGAGAGGGAGATTTCTCATAAAGGAGCAATAATATTGAAAAAATGGTAATCTTGATGTCTTTTTATTTCCGATCACAAACAAAATTGCACATTCAGTTGTGAATTTCAATTTATGTTATATTTAAAAAATGATATTCGTGATATTATTTATCGTTGCATTTTCTGGTCGTTTATAATACTTAACCCATTTTGCGCATTCAGGTGTCGAAATGGAATACGGATACATTTTCTCATAAATGAGCAACAATAATTAAAATTCTATAACGCTTGATTGATTTTACATTAAGATGTGCGTTTCAAAAAAAACTTTCTCATTAAATGATATGAGTGACGAATTTTATAAATGCTGCTAGTGTGTCTGCATAGGCATCTTCGCATTTTCAGGTCAATTTTATAGCAAACACTTAGATAACAGCCAAACTTCAATATCAATAAGGATAATGGGAAAAAAAAAAGATTAGGTAAACTTATTTGAATGGGGAAGATAAGCGTTACCTTCAATGGAAGCAAAGACGGTTTAATTGACAAATAGGAATTAGCTCATCTATCAAGTGGTTTGTAACTTGCCATAACTGTATAACACTAATTCGAGAATAACAAGTAAATACCGCAATGATTCGACCTCTATTGATATGGCATTATATGATTTATATTTATTTGAATCAGTTATTTGAAACAGTTTACCAAAATTAGGCAAGAGGTATTCCATAGATTTTTAAAATTAGGCATTAATTTCCAATCCATAAAAGGTCATTACGAATTCTTATTTTCAAATTCATAGCTGTGCGTGAATAGCATACTGATCTTTATAGTTTTTGGCCTACCGCACTTGTTCAAGTGGCGTCGGCCAACTAACGATTATCGATTTTTGTCCTTCCAAAGAGACCGAATGGGGACTAACTATATTACCTATTCGAAAACGAATCATCTGTAATTTGGATTTCCTATAATAAGTATTTAATGATTTATGACAGTATTGCTGCATTTGGAGTGTCTTCTTCACACCATAGATTGCTAAGAACCATCTCTGGCGCTGGATGTGCCAATCGATGGCAATTTTCAATATCTCATCGGAGATGAGGGAGGGATAAATGTTATAGAAATTAATCTCGGTTTTAATTTCAATGCGCAAGATCTCTCCAACTCATTAATGAAAGGCTCAACAAATTGTTAGACAATGCTCACTTGTCGAAGATTTCTATGAACAAGTTGCCTTCTCTGGTTTCACCTAAATTAAAGCTCAAACAACATTTTATCCGAGGGCATTTGGTCTTCATTATTGGAGAACTTTAATGCCCAGTTGAAGATTAATGCAATTAACCTTCATTCGCCAACTACTATTTAGCTTAAAATCTAAGTTGTCCTAGGTTTCAATAGACACGGAATCCCACTTATGAAAAAGTTTTATTAACCATGCAAAGCACATTGCAGTTTCCCATATTTAAGTTCTTGTGGGATGTGCGATAGACTTACTTTCACGTGGTGCACCCTGGACAACGTATATTCACACTGCAAAAAGTTTATAAACCGGAAGTTGACTTCAGAATTCATACTAACACCATCCCACAATATTTCGTATTCGGCTACTTCCACCGTACTCACCTCACCAATTTTCTACTTATTCTACCCTCTACTTTGAAACACTTCCGTTTCTCCACAATCTCAAATATCTTTTATATTGATGTTCTTTACCTCTGTGAAGCCTGAAGTCAACTTAAGGGCTAATAAAACGCGACCGTTTGATGTAGAAAAATAAATAAATATTATAGTTCCTTTAAATATTGGTTTGATAATGAAATAATTATTTGTAAGCCAATGCAAATCTCGTTTCAAAAGGATTGTATAGTTACTGTTACCAACGGGAATCAGGTCACATTATTTTGTAATTCACAATGCGATTCCAAGAAGAACTGAATGAATGTAAATAGTAGGCCAATAAAATTGTTGAAACGATGTATCGATAATTAAAATGTTTTGCATACCGGAAACTTACTTGGAAAAATCGATCCAATTTGAAAACCTATTTGTAATGTAAAAGAATATGAGCACAATTTTAGAATAATTGAAAAAAAACTATTCAGAGTTTAGCTTTGAATAACCAATGATTTGACCTGTACAACTCAATTTTAAGAAGGCATCTTGAGAAAAATTCTTCAAGAAAGGAATTTTTTTTAAATTTATAAGCTTATGCCATGGACATTTAACTAATTCACAACGTCTTGCAAGAACCATTTTAATACTTCGATGATACTATTTAAACCGATGGTTCGGATCGTGTAATAAGATCAATTCTAATTCTGATTCACCACTGCTTATTGCTATCAGCTTTAACAACGACAGAATTGCCATATTCAACCTTCAATTGGTTATGTGAACGCAGTTATTAATCCTAACGAAGTTTAGCTCAAAGTTAGAACAAGAATGTATATTAAATCTGCTTGAAACCCCATGATCATGTGCAAAAATCCATTTGCTCTTCAATCATTCTCAATTTATTCGCAGAGAATAAATTTTTGTTATTTGAAATGCTATCATCAGAGGTTGATGGTAGCTTTCTGGTTTGCATTCGTCTTTGAGTAGACCAAAACAATTATTTAGCAACATTTAATTTATATCAAATTCAAGAGTTAAAAGATAATGCCTTTAAAATTATGTCAAATTTATTTTTTTTATTTTAAGTTTGATAGATCTCTTAATTTAACGTATATTTCGTATCAGCATGTAATAAATATTCTATTCAATATTTAGATGTCGTATAGATTACAGCTGTAAGCAATTTTTATGTTCTTTTAAAATACGGAAATTCAAAATTATTGCTCAAGAAAAAAGTTTGTTTAATCCTTTTCATTGTTATTTAATTCAACTTGTGACTCACCACAGCTTGTTGTCGTTTCTGTCATCAACTCTACAAAAGTCAGAAATTTCTTTTTCAAGCATCCAGCAATTTTCAACTCATAAGTGAATGATAATTTACATTTAATAGAACACACTTGCAAATATTGCAATGATTATTTCGATTTTACGGAATGAAATTATGAAAATATTGCAAAGAATCTTGGTTGTTCCATGTAAAAGAATGAAATTTAATTGAAACGTCTTAAATTTGCGTAAAAACCTGTTTACTGAAGTTCCAAATAAAATGCACACAGTGAAGATGGGGCTGTTGAGTGCTTTTTGGTAAGGAAACATCTACCACATCTGCCAATTAAGTTTACTTTAAAGTGGAAATGTTATAAATCTCTAAAAGTGCTAATTATATTAGCGCAATAAATCGTTTTTCCTACTTTCGAATTTACATTGTTACTCAGTACACACATACGGATGATATTGTTGCTTTAATGATGTTTTTGCTTCAAATGGAACTTCCATAAAACGTTTATATGGTATTACGCGCAACTGTAAGGCTCAGAATTTGAAATAATTAAAGTCGAACTTTAAAATAAGGCAACCAATGACGTCGTCTTCAATGTAGGTGAAACGCTGTACGGGCAGCTTTAATCAGGTGGAGCCTGAGGCCACGTTGATGGCACAGGGAGCTCCACTTATTTTATTTACAAAATCTCCTCCAACCAATAAATTTCTACAGTCCACATTGTCATAAACAGTGAATAACACAATTTTCACTGTATTTCGGCAAAGCATTGCTAGTTATAATTGAGCATAAGATGTATTTATGTGTGGAAACTAGACTGTGATATAACGAGGTTAGATAAAAAGGTGATTATGAATTTACACAGTGAAACGGTTCATCTGAGCTACATCGGTGAGTCTGTTTAAAGACATGTTTTATATGAGACTGGCTCAACACTTTCCATCGGCAAATATTCTGCTTAGGCTTCAACTAAAAAGCTTTACACCAGACTAGGGTCACAATTTATCTCCCAATGAAATCCATTTGAAGTTATTGAAAGAGGAATTTTGGTATTGATACGAAGTTCATTTGGTTTGAGGATTTATTCATGATTGGAGCTTGGTCAGGCGTGAAGGGACTTCATAGGTAATCGATTGCAAGTTCGTTTTGTATAAATGCATGTGAGTGAAAGTCTCCTGAAACTTGGTCTTTAACTAAAAATTATTGAACACAATTTTTTTCACTATATTAAAGGCTATAATGGATATTATCGAATAATTTATGCTTTAATGAAGTTTTTTTTGACAACAGCACTTACCTGTTGCAGTAAGATCAGGCCTCAAAGAAAACAGATTTGAAACCATGAGTACGTATTATGGGCACTAAATCAATTCAAAATGCTCCAAATGTTGCTACAACAGTGTTTAAACAAAATAACAGATAATTTGAATATCGGTGAAAGTATTAATTCATCTTCTGACTAACCACAGCTTGTTGCCGTTTTTGTTGTCATCTCCACACATGTCACAAACGCATTATTCATACAACTTATAATTATGTGGACGATATGTTTTGTTAGTAGCTACTTTCAACTCAAACGTAAGCGCTCATTTGCAGATAAATCAAGCATAATTTCGTTTTTATGGAATTTGATTTTGAAAATGTCGCTGGTATTTCAGTTGCGCTATTAAAAAATGGCATGTGCTTGAAGCGTTTTAAATTTGTGCAAAATCCGTTCACCTTTCAGTCATTTTTGACTTATTTCGAAAAAACGGGAAAACAAAACACTGTCTCATTAAAGATTTTTGTCAGAGGCTCAATATAGCATTTTGGTTCCTAATTGTTTCATTCCAATTTTAAGTAATATTTATGATGCAATTCAATTTGCACAAAATCAATGGACTGAAATTTATGGCACATGAAAATGGTTTGCTGTTACTAACTGCATAAAGTCGGCTTAAAAGCCTCGTATAAAGTATTTTTGAATAACAAAGATATCTTCTACATGCCAATTTTTAAAGTTTGAGTATCATAAATTAGGCTGGTAAAAGGATATCCTAAGTTCTCTGTTAGTAAATTAAATGACGAAAAACTAAGATTTCTGAATAAAAGTAGTTGTATATTTGAGAGAATCAAACTGTCTTTCAACTTCAAGAGCATCAGTTGATATGACCGATTGTAAAATTTGTTTTCATTTAACAAATAGAATTTATTAGTTAAAATTTAACAATTATGTAAAACCTCCCACTATAGTGCAAGGAAGATTCCGACCATATGTTATTACAAAACATGCGTCATTAATTTTAATAAATCAAACGCCGTATTTTTTGTTGATAGGAATTCCATAGCAAATTGGCAAGAAAATTAATTGAATGAAACTCACTTGAACATTCCACTACATCAGGGGAAATGCCTAAAGACAACGTTAACCTCGTTTTAAAAAGGCGTGACAAATAAGGAGAATATATTTCAAACAATTGTCATGCCATTTTTTGTCCAATCGATAGTAACGCCAACGGATGATGGACTAGTAGAAAACGACAAAGTTGCTATTTCTTCATCACCCTCTCGGTAGATTTCGTGCGAGTAATCTAGAGTTCCTTGATGTGCGTTCACTGTCAAGTTGGCTTTCAATAAGAAACTAGTTGAATAAAATAAATCAAGGTATATAAAATTAATAATTCCATCTCCACTTACTACAATTTTTCCCGTTACTTAGATTATCTGGTTTGGTTCCAACCCATTCGCAAAGTGTATACTTACCTGTCTTCAAGGCAATCTTGAAGAAAAATGTTTCATGAACTTCATGGAGAGATTATAAGAGAAAAGTGCAGTAGAAATAAAAGTAAGTTAATCTTCAAATGTTGCATTCGTCTAATTGATAACTTATAAAATATCAATACGGTATTTTGTCCATAAATTTTTAGGTTAATTTGAACTTATTTATTTCAAATGGCAGGCTTTATGATATTTATC
>UZAE01000546.1:0-21490 GCA_900617975.1 Rodentolepis nana | reverse complement strand
GGTGGGGGGGGAGGGGAGGAGGGGGAGGGGCGCAAGCGAATTCGAACATTTTGTTGCGTAAATGCGCTCCCTTTAAATGTCAACTAAAATGCCAGTTTTTAGATTATGCCTATAATTAGGAAAATAGTCGTGGTAAATAAATAAAGTAACGGGGAATGTGTTTAGGCAAAAGCGCAAGTGTTTTGCAAACACGCAGCAGAAAGCCTAAAATAGCAGGATAAAAGTTGAAGAAGAAAAAGGTGAGATCTAAGTTTGGGATACATGTTATCTACTCACCATTTGATTGCTAATTACTTCTCGTTATCCAGTTTGCTTTACTGAGTAACAATGCTTCCTGTCTTTATGTTTTACATGCGCTTTTGGTAGTAACGTCGGAAGAAGTTGACAGTATTCATTAAATTGGGGGTGTGTGATAGACTTATCTCCACGTGGTGCACCCTGGGCAACATATCCTCATACGGCAAAAAAGTCTATTACCTGGCAGTTGACTTCAAACTATTATGACCCCACAGTATGTCATATTCGACTACTTCCACAATGCTCACCTCACCTTTTTTCCACCTTACCTACCTTCATCTTTGATACACTCTTCTGTCCCCCCCCCTTTTGAATTTTTTACACTTCGATCTTCCTTCCCCTCTGTGAAGACTGAAGTCAATTAAACGGCTAATGATAACAATCAAAACGCCTGCCATTTGATATAATAAGTATTCACTAAATTTTTGCAATGGAAATAGGGTGGTCTGCATAATTTTCATGCTTACTGAAGAAAACTGAGTGAATGAGGGTTCAATCAAAAGGCGAATACGAGAAATATTAGATTACTCTATTTTAATAGGAAAAATAATGTATTTTTTCGATGGCTGTTTATTGCAAACAGTATTGAATAAGAGTTATCCTGTTGTGTCGATCAGCGATCCTTTTTTGCAGAAAGGTTAAATGACAGCAAATTTTCTTATATTTCTGGATATATTTATCTGCTCAGTAGTTTCCAATTTTTTATGTTTATATTCAGATATCCGCCATTTTTTTTGGAAAAGATCTAACTGCAGATGATTTTATAATGCTAGATCTGGTCCACTCGTTTCAAGTCTTGGATAAAATACTGCGAGTAATTTCTAGCAACTCCGACGTTCATCTGGCTTGAAATTTACAATTACATGTTATATTCATTTATCAGTGATTGGAACACGGATCTCCGACAGGCCAAATTCGGTTTAGGTAAAGACGGATTGCGATTGAACGAGAGTCTCGATATAGAACGTATTAAAAAGCCTTTTATGAGCTTTCATGGTGGGAGTTCTTTTACTGATAACCAAAATGCATTTATTACAACTATTGCCTTAGAGGATTACCTTAATATACACTTCGAAATCACAAAAGTAACAATTTCTAGCAGTTAAAATTAGCTAAAGTGGCAAATAGATAGGAATGTTGGTGTTGATTGTCAATTAAACGCAAGGTTTACATATGAATCTGTAGCAATGAAGAACAAATCAACTAAAATCTAATTTGATTGGAAAAGGAAACTGGGACATCTGACGATGTTGAACTCTGCTTCGTGGTGGGCAAAGATGAATTTTATTTTGGACTAAAGAAAATCGATAGTAATACACATAGTGAGCCAATTATAAGAGCTTGTGACGTTTCGTATGTATTATTCCTGTTATTAGCACTTCAAGTTTTGCTAACCATCCACTTTGGTCGCATTCTGGTTCTTGGAACTTGCAAGTTTTCAGATGCACTTTTAAGGGCTCTAAATGAATTACAACTGATTTACGAAATGCATGAGTACAAAAAGTACAAACATTTCTCCTTAACCCCTTCCTCCAACCAATTCATTATACTTTTAAGATCTACTAATTTAGTATTTCAAAATAGCTAAATTATCTTTCCTCATGCCACGTAATTTAGTGTTTATATTTATAATTTTTCCATTTCCAACGTCCTTTATAATGCTAATATTATCTGAGGATTATTTTTCTTTAACTGTTATAATAATCGAAATAATTTTGACAATATATTGTTTATTGAAGCAGTGTGTCTGGTTTACTATTTTTAGCTCCACTCCTATTGTTTATTCAATTCCCGAATTTTTTTTTTAAAAAAATTCCGAGGCCGTTAACAAAGTCTGAAATAATTTAAGCTAATCTCCTGAATTTTGTTACCTCTACATTCATTCCGTTTTGCTTGTTTGAAGTATTTGGACGTTTTTTGGGTCCAAAAGTGGCAGCTCATCAGCTTTTTTGATTCCCAACAATTTCAATTGCTGGTCCCCACCCCCTTCCTCCCCCTCCCCCCCCCTTTCGTTAGGTTTCGGAACTGGTTGTGGTTTATTCATTGTTCCATATACGGGTTGTTGCTTTTGTACTTGCTTCACATTATTAATAATGTATTGACGAAACCAAAGCCACTTATCAATTATGCCGCCATGTTTATTAAATCGCAAATAAAATTAGTGAATCCAGTCCACCTGTTAAACCATTCTTTCCAAATGAGGAGAAAATGTAACAAGGCTAATTGATTAATGCCTTTTTTTTCTCTCTCTACATTCTTAGTCACAGTTTGAGCAGTTGTGTTACTGCAACGCGTGAATATTTTATTTAGCCTAGCGGGTGTGGGCTGTTTGCCCGTCAATATTTTGGTCGTTGAAGCCAAGAACTAAAAAGACCACCTTTCAGTCTCCGACTTTTATTCTTTTAATTACATCACGTTGCTTTTGATTCTTTCTCGTTCTTGCTGAGTCACTAATTCATTTTCTCCACTTAATTGCCTATGAAATACAATTTAACCATTTTTTGGGGTAAAGATGAATTTAGTAAAACATGAAGGACTTACCGCATTGAAAGTAGAACGACGTTAATGGGGAGCAAGAACTTATGCAATAACATTTTCCATTGAAAGTACCGAAGATACTCTGTTGTTGCACAGTTCAATTCAATCAATCATCTTTTGGAGTAGTGAATTATCCAATGAAAATTGTTTCCGAGTGTCGGACTCCATTAGACCTATTTAAGATAGACACTCAACATAGTTGTCATTTGCTTATACTTTGGACTGAAAGATATATACGGAGTTATTCATTGATTATAAATTAGAATTGAATTAAAAAATTTTGAAATGACTTCTTGAATTGGGACGCTAATATATTTCTATTTGCTAGTGTAATTCATGTACCGAATAGGCTATATAGCTAAATTAGGCCTTACTTAAGCGGTCGTTTGGTTGATGGGATCTCGATTCAAGTAAATAGTAGTATTGCTTCACGACGCAACAAATAAATTTAATTATTTTTAAATAAAATGACCAAATCCAATGAAATTTCTTATGTTACACCTTCAAAAACTTGCAGTAAAGTCTACTGCGTTGGTTTTACTAATTTGTTACAATTTTGAATAAGTGAGTACTAAAGTTAATTGATTAGAGATCAGGAGCAATTAACCGTACGTCACCAATTCGAATTCTCCCTGACGGCATCAATTTTCCAAAATTTGTACCATATGGCCCTCATTTCAGCTCGATTCACTTTCCCCAATCCCAATCGCACTCCTTTCTTCTTTCCCACATTAAAAGCTTTCCTCAGGGTGGAAATCTACAATAAGTGGCTTGATAAAATCGTATGATTGAATACTGGTTTCCGTTTATATTAGAGAAAAAAGTAATCAGCATTAATGAACAAGCTCAAAGGAGACTTTAATAGCCAAAGTTAATGTTATTTCATTATGTTTTTGAATTTTAATTCTTTATCATATCCTTTATTTATGATATGCCTAGATTTTATGCTTGGAGGGATTTCTTATTGAAAATCAAATCCCACGCACTCATTTTCAATTCAAACAGCCTTCTCCCCTGATTAATCCCTATCTATAGACTAATAAGTTTGCCATTCTACTTTTCGCAACTTTTTAAATTGAGTTCTTTACTAAGCCATTACCTTCTAACATTTTATTTATTTATTTATATCAAATGGCAGGCGTTTTAATGGTTATCAATAGCCATTTAGTTGACTTCAGGCTTCACAGAGAGAAGGAGGAACATCAAAGGGAAAAAAGTCGAGAGGGGGGGGGAGGGAAGAGAAGAGTATTTCAAAGGTGTAAAAGAGAGAGACACAAAGGTAGATGAAAGGTGAGGTGATTACTGTGGAAGTAGTCGAATATGACATATAGTGGGGTGATGGTAGATTGAAGACAGAAGTCAACTGCCAGTTAATAAACTTTTTTTGCCGTATGAGAATACGTTGCCCAGGGTGCACCACGTGGAGGTAAGTCTATCGCACACCCCACCTTCTAATATTAACCTGACACAAAGTTGCTTTTATGAAAAAATGAGAGAATATAGGAAGAGCTCTTCTAATATTCGAAGTACAACTTTTGGTTGCACGTGAAACTCGTCTCATTTCCTACCTCTACTAAATCTCGCAGATTTGGCACAGCAGCGTAGATGTCTGCATGAGAGATTCACCTTACAAGGAGAACAATGTAGGCAATTGGGAGATCCATCGATCCCGTTTACATTCGGAGCATTCTCATTTTTATGGTTATCACATACGCTAATGCAAATGCACTTTCTCAATTTTAATGCACTAGAGACCCATCACGATCTGCTTGCAGGGAGAATCACACATCATTTAGACATGGGGTGAAAACTTCAAAGGGTTTCGAATCATTTGATGCTACGAGTCGAGTTGCAAATATTTACTCAAATGCTATTTTCCTTTCCAACATTCATGATTGGTTCTCGGGTTTGTAATAACTGCTTGTCAATAGCGTCCACTTCTAATTAATCCCTTTTTTGATCATTATGGTCTGTCTTGCATTTAATTTTATTCTTAATTAATTAATTAATTGAACTAATTAGGAAGGACGTTGAATAAGTTACAGTTTTATGAAGTTAGTTTTGAGTTGCTAACTTCAATTCATCTAAATATTAAGCATTTTTAATGAAATATTGAATGAAATGAACTATTTAAAAGTTTTCTTGTAGCGTTCATTATTACCTTTTAATATGTCAAATCGGGATTTTCCTGAAATTTCTAAATTTTCTCAAATCAATATTTGTTTTTGAATACTTTTAAGTCGTTTTGCTCACTGTCTCATTGCATGTTTACTATTTAAGCATATTGAACTTAATATGTTACAGATCTGCTTTTGCATCGCAAATATTTTTCGAAATTCTCAAAGTTATTACACTGATTCCATTCATCGAAATTTTTTATCAATTTGGAGCAAGTTTAACCACCAATACCCACCTAACTAGGTCCCTATGCCCAGTTATTAAAGCATTAGCCACTTCTATGTCAGTTCTCATTGTTTTGCAGATTATGTGCTTTCTAGGAACCGTTGAAGAGCATTTCAGGCAGAACATTATGAAGTTTTCACAACTTGTGTTTGTAGAATATTCATTTATACTAAAAAAACATCTCAAAATGCCAAGCTTTCTAAGTAGTTATTTACCAAACGACATTCCTTATCTATTGACTGGTTAATTAATTATGATAAGTAGTCTTGCCACTTCAATTCATTTCATCTTGCAATGGCATATCAAGGCGTGTGGCCCTACGTGATCATAAGGGGTTCAAACTGGGAGAAAAATTTGTGATATTACGACATCTTTTGCCGATTTCTTTAGTGTCTGTTAATTTAGACGTCCTCTTAAATATTTTCAAACTTTGATTTATTCAATTTCTACCTTATGAGACTGGCTGTATACAGGCCGCCTTTGCTAATTCTTTATGAGAATAAATGAATTCCAATCATGAAAATAGTACTCTGATTGCTTTTCGAATTTATTTATAACAAATGGCAGGCGTTTTGATAGTTATCATTAGCTCTTTAGTTGACTTCAGGCTTCACAGAGGAGAGGAACATCAAAGTGAAAAAAAGTCGAGAGGGGGGGGAGTAACAGAAGAGTGTTTCAAAGATGTAAAAGAGACGGACACAAAGGTAGAAAGAAGATAAGGTGAGTACCGTAAAGTGGTCGAATATGGCATACAGTGGGGGGTGATGGTAGTTTGAAGTGAGAAGTCATCGGTTTTGGTGATGGTAGTTTGAAGTGAGAAGTCAACTGCTAGTTAGTTCTGGTAGTTTGAAGTGAGAAGTCAACTGTCGGTTAATAGACCGATGCAAACGCAATTTATATATCTGGATGTGGAGATAAAAACATTCTTAACAAAGCTAAATCCAAGGTATTTTAACAACTACTGAGAGATTGTGTATTTGAAGCCTAGATGAGTATTTATCAACGAATGTTAGAAGTATTCGGTGAGAAAACGTGTTTAAACTGACTATTACACAGAAACTGTTTCATTTTTGTTAGATGTTGCTACCTTTAGAACACAATCGATTGGTTAAATCAAAGAAATGTCTAAATTATATGCTTAAAAATGCATTTTTTCTCGTAAAGGTGACTAGACGACTCAGTCTTAGTCAAGATGCGGAGGCACTACTCTCGGTCTCGACAATAACAACTGCCGCTTCAACAGAGTCGAGAGGTGTCTCCGAGGAGTCATTGGACGTTGTTCATGCAATAGGTGAAACGGAAGGCCGATTTGCACGCCAACGTCAACCATCTGCAACAATCCTTATTGTTGAGGCGCTCACACTTGCTCGGGATGGGGGAATTTTGGATTGGGACGACCGGGTTTGCGATGTACTCGACGACAGGGAAATGGTAAGCACCACTTTATCTCTCTTTTTTATTGTGCATTAAACTTTATTTATTTCAAATGGCAGGCGTTTTGGTAGTTATCATTAGCCATTTAGCTGACTCCAGGCTTCACAGAGAGGAGGAGGAACATCAAAGTGACAAAATGTCGAGAGGGGGGGGGGGTGGACAGAATAATGATTTACAGATGTAACAGAGACAGACAAAAAGGCAGAGAAAAGGCTAGATGAGTACTATGGAAGGGGTCGAATATGACATGCAGTGGGGTGATGGCAATTTGAAGTCAGAAGTCAACTGCTAGTCAATAGACTTTTTTGCCGTATGAGTATACGTTGCCCAGGGTGCACCACGTGGAGGTAAGTCTATTGAATGCTCAAAGCTCAAAAGCGCGTTCTTGATTTTGTTTTCAAGTCTAGCTCACTTAAACATTTCATGTGGACTATTTAATGCACCAATGAGTTGACAGTGCAACGGTTAAAAAGAGTTCTAATTAAGACTTAAATGGAGTGATAAGTGTTATGATTTTGACTAATTGAGAAGATTGTTTCCAAGGTGTAATTGAAGCAAGAAGGGTCAAGCTTTCTTTTTAAATTTTACTTAGCTGAGTAGAATAAGTGATGAAATCGGCATGTTTTGGCTTAGAAAATCCGCTCTACAGTCAGTACCACATTGGTTTCAAGTCCATCATGGTTAAGAGGAGTTTGAGCTACAAAATTATTATTTTACGTAGCTCTGCATAATTGACCGCATTTAAAAAATTGAGCGCTATTGTCTCTACCATCTTGAGAGTTACGGGTCTATCTACCTGCCCCCCCAGATGACAATTTTCCTGAATGTAAAAAAATCCACCTCAAGTTGACCAAACAATTGCAACATCTAATAGACAAGACGCAAGTCGGATTATTTTCACTTGAAAGAGCTCAGTAAAGCTCACTTCTTGATCACTTATCCGACTTTAAGATCTCGCTCTTCCCACAATTCCTTTAATTAGCCCCGTTTGTTGTAAACTCAAGGGCATTAAACATTTGAAGTTGCAACTTTGTCGAACATTGTGGTCAGACTAATTTCTTGCCTAAAATAAGCACTTTATGTGTTTCCCATACATTTGGGCGAAAGGAGGCTTTGCTGATTTTGTTCTGCTTTTTTTTAAGTGGAACACATTTCCGTTTTGGATGATTCATGATTTTGTGGGTCTCGTCGAACGACATTTGGGACATGATCATTTGGGCGCAGAACAAAAAATAACAGCCAAAGAGGACTGCGTCTTTAGTGATCTAGCGGTTGAATATATCCTAAAATTAAGAGAGTAAACCAACCATTTGTTTTAAATATTTATTTATTACAAATGGCAGGCGTTTTGATAGTTATCATTAGCCTTTTAACTGATTTCGGACTTCACAGTGGGAAGGAACATCATAGTGAGAAAAATTCGAGAGGGGGAAAGAAGAGTGATTCACAGATGTAAAAGAGATAGATGAGAACAAACGCAGAGAAGAAGGTAAGGTGAATACTGTAGAAGTGGTTGAATATGACATACAGTGAGATCATGGTAGTCTGAAGTGAGAAGTCAACTGCCGGTTAATAGACATTTTTGCCGTATGAGTATACGTTGCTCAGGATGCACCACGTGGAGATAAGTCTATCGTACATCCCTTTGTTTTAAATATATTTTGAGGTTGGTCTTTGCTGCAGTTAAATTTAGTAGCTCTTGGGGCTTTTTACACTCTGTTCCTTGAGTTTGGACATGGCACTTCTTGTTTGCTGCGGAATTGCCTTCTTCCGATGTGACTATTAGGCACGCGTCCGACTCTCACCATCGACTATTTTGTAAGGACCACTCTCTTGTGAATGTGGAAAGTGCCTCCTTCAAAATACTGTATGTGTGGGGTAGTGGTCAATCATATTAATGTAATTTCTGTATGAAAGTCAAAACTAAGTTAGATATATTGCCTTGACCACTTGTTAAACTGTCTTATCGATGTACCCCCACCCCGCATATTGATAAGTAAGATTGATGGATGGGAAGTGAGCGCCCATTGTATAATCCCTCACCTCGAGGCGAGGCAGAACAGACAAATTCTGAAATTCTCTGTTTTTTTGTCTGCTTCCTATCATCATGGAATATTTGCCTTTCTCAGAGTTTTTATTGGATTGGCAACTAAGGCATTGCCGTTTTTGTTGACGGATTCACTCTATACTTTCTTTTGTTTTGTTAACGTGGCCAGAGCATCTAACCTATATTTTTTTCTTACTGTATGGGCTTCTAGGTTAATTAGTAAAAAATTTTTTTGTTTAGCTCTTTAGTTTTGTTTTTATCCTAATTTAAAAATGAAAGAACAGGACGTGCACTTCCGACACATTTTATTGTATTACTTCCAAAAAGGCAAGAACGTATCGCAAGCACAAAAGAAGTTATGTGCCGTATATGGAGATGAAGCCTTAAAAGACAGTGTCGAAATTGGTTTGAAAGATTTCGTTGCGGTGATTTTTCACTGAAAAATTCACAACGATCTGGCCGCCCAGTCGAAGTGGATGAAACCCATATCAAGGCCATTATCGATTCAAATCGTCACAGCACAACACGAGATATTGCAGAGAAGCTCAATGTGTCGCATACATGCATTGAAAAAAAAAATTAAAAACCCTTGGTCATGTCAAGAAACTTGATTTATGGATCCCTCACCAGTTAAAGGAAATTCATTTGACGCAACGGATTAGCATCTGTGATTCGCCGCTACTGAAACGCAATGAGAATGATCCATTTCCGAGGAAGAACCTAGTTACTGGCGACGAAAAGTGGATAGTTTATAACAATGTTACTCGCAAGAGATCATGGGTGAAGCAAGATCAACCAGCCCAAACAGTATCAAAAGCAGAGATTCACCAAAAAAGATTATGCTGTCAGTCTGGTGGGATCACAAAGGAATTGTATTTTGAACTCATGCCGCAGAACCAAACGATAAATTCAAACGTGTATGTTGAACAACTCGAAAAACTGAAGGATGCAATTGAAGATAAGCGGCCGGCATTATCAAATCGGAAGGGTGTTGTTTTCCACACATCTTTGATAACGCAAGGCCCCACACATCTTTGGTTACTCGGCAAAAATTATTGGAACTGGGTTGGGATGTTTTGTCACACCCACCATATAGTCCTGACCCTGCGCCTTCGGATTACCATTTGTTTCGTTCCATGCAAAACTCTTTAAATGGTAAAATTTTCAACAACGCGGATGATGTCGGATCACACCTAATTCAATTTTTTAATAGCAAAGACCAGACATTTTACGAACGGGGAATTTTTACTCTGCCAGAACGATGGAAAAAAGTCATCGACAAGAACGGCCAATATCTAATTGAATAAAGTTACATTTTTAAACGAAAATTCCGAATTTGCCTTCTTATTTGAGATCGGCAATGACTTAGTTGCCAACCTAATAGTATGCAAAATCCACACTCTCTGATTAGGCTAAATTTTGAAAAGGCAATTTGATTTACTTTTGTTTGAAATGAATTTACTTATTGTTTTTGCCAATTTATTTAATTTTTCATTGTAATTGTGGGTAGATATCTTTGAAGTAATTTTGAATTTGTCTCTGAGTGGGGGTAGTTTTTATGCATCAGTTGCGGATTACCCTTTGAAAGACCTGCTATTGACCGCTCAAAGCTTTAGTGCCAAGTCATTTTATCACTTCTTTTGGTGCTTAATTGAGGTGGAAATGCAACGATTGTTAGTTCAATTTTTATGGCCCATTTTATTGTACAAAAAAATACTGGAAATCAATTTAAAGTAAGGTTCACATATTCACCTTTTCTCTTCCAGTCGGGAAAAATTGTGACATTGGTGCATATTCTAAACGAATCCTCTAGGATAAAAGCTAAACTTATTGAAATTTTCCTGTGAATCAATGGCAAATGTTTGGTTAATTTCTCTAATCTCTTCCAGTGAATAGTCATTTAGAGAGATCATTTAACTGATTTGTTAATTTATTACCGCAACTTGGGGGAGGAGGGGGGGGGGGTAGGGGAGAGCGGATGGTTATCATCCAACCTTCACTGAATTCAAAGAACGGAGGATATTTCAAGGGGCACTTGTCTTTAAAGAGCACCACGTAGACGCCTGCCGCCCCCCCCCCCCAATTAGTCAACTGCAGTCGTAGAATAATAAAGACAACTGGAAACTAGAGGACCCTAAAGGGGATAAATCCATAAAGTAAATTGCTAACTAGCTATGTACGCAAGTATAGAACTGTGAATGCAGAAGATAAAACGTCGTCCTATTGTTATTTGTGTTAATTTTGTTGTTTGCCAAACAATTTTCAGTTAATAAAATAAAGTATGTTTCAATATGGTGGTGTATTGTACATCGTAACTCCATCTATTCCATCTTCAATCTTACCAACAAATCCTGAACCTGGGTTCGAATTTCCATTAAAACTTTTTAAGATTTCGGCTGCATTTAACTCTGTGTATGCCACGTCAAACCTTTACTGAGATTTTGCTGTATAAACATTTTTTTCGTTAAATTAGTGATAGAGATTGTAATATGACCGAGTAAGTGTTCATTGTTTTTTCCCACTTCGTCTCACCCTTAGACACCTTCGACCTTCGATATCATCATCATCATTAAAATTAAACCAATTAATGTTATTTTAATGAAAAAGGTTTGATTTCCAATTTTAGATTTAAGGTGATTGAAACGTCTCACACCTAAATGTCATTCGTAATGGTAGCATTTAGATTTGATTCGAGTTTATTTACAAATAACTATCTAATTGGCTGAAAATCGTGAATATCCGGAAACAATTCACCCTAATCTTGCTCATCTTATTTTCTTACATGTATTAGGTATGCATGTTTCCGTCAGATTAGTAAAGGCAAAAAAAAGCTTGATAAATAAATGAACTCACAACTATTATCCAGAAAATTTAATTGGCATTACTTGCATTTGCAATTCACTTAATGAGGACAGAGACACCAAACGTTAATCAAGTGAGAAGGTTATGAAAATGCGATTGGAAACGAGGTTTTGATGGGATATTAGCTGGCTAGGAAACATATCTTGTGACTAAACTAATGGGAGAAGAGCCATTCCTGTGAGGTGGACGGGGAACGCGTTTGTTTGGTGGAGTGAAAAGTAGCTGCTATGACGAACAATGATCCGGACTCAGAATCTGACTCACAATAATTAACATTGATTTTGACATTCAGCTTGCCTTCAAATTGGCATTGTAGCGTATAGCGTATAACCACCGAACAATCTAAGGTAAATGACGTTTAGACATAATAGTTTTCCATTAGTAATTCAGTTCGGAAAGCCTATAGCTATGTCAAAAGTGAATAATTTGGTTTCATGAAACTATTAATTCACTTAATTATTTTGAAAATCAAAGTATAAGGTAATATTTTTTATGGGCAAGCAAATATAGAAACAGAGCTTGCTTTATACATAAGAATCGGTTTTATTATTCATGAGCACATAAAACAGAACATTTAAGCAAAATGAAATCATTTCTTCTTCTTTGATCTCTCGAAATCAGCGGATCAATGATAAAATTTTAATGATTTTGACTATAACTAGCCAAGGAGAAGGCTAATTAAATTTCCAAGAATTTCAAATGCTTACCAAAGAGATGTGGCAATCGGTGCTGTAGCTTTAACGAATAATATTTTCGATACAATTTGAACATCGGCTACTTCATTTTCCTCTTTCACTTGATAAATCGAGTTGAAAGTCTTTCTGAATCCCGCCCTAACTTGCTGTGCACTGGTTAACGTACCACTTGGCGGTATCAGGAGTCATCACTTCAATACCCAAGGGCAATTGCACGAGTTATGTTGGGCCTATAGCGGGTAACAGAAAACGAATTTTTTCACCACAGAGACTTCATCTTATACTACTCATGTGTCTGTGATTAGCTAAGGAACCCGATTTCCAAATGTGACTCGGAATACTCGTGTACAATGCAAGCTTTCTTCCACTAATTGCACGTTTCGGATGATTAACAAGTATTTCAGAGACGCTTTATTACCAATCAAGACCCACCCCTAGGTTAAAGGTAGTAGGGCTTCTGAATACCTTTAATAAATAGGCACAAGAAAGAGATAATGACCGTGAGCTTGGCAGCCATAAAGTAGGTTTAGTATTGAAATTGCGGTAGAATTATTGAGGGTGGTCGCCAAAATTTTTGCAAATGTCTTTTTTGTGTTTAGCTGCTGGCAAGATTCAAGTGGGACTTTCCTGACACACGATCTCTCAGTTCCTCCGCATCCACACTTCCTCGAACTGGTAAACCCACAACTCCTCTGGTGGTACCATGCAATGGTGAGCTAGAAGATTTTCAAGCGTTCTCCTCCAGTGCTCCTGTAGTTCCGAATTCCACAGCGGACTCCTGGACACCCTCGTCCTCAGTGGTTAGTCTGAATCCGCCCTTGAGAACAAACGCCCCGTTGCCTCCCACATATATCCAAAGAACACCCTCGCCGATAAGTCTTGATTCCAATATCGGTATGCATCTATTTTTGTGAGCTTTTCAAATGAATTCTTCCAATATATTTGTAATTAATACCAGGCAAAATGTAAGCATGAATTCTCACTTAAACTAGTGTATGTTCAAAATGATGTCTTCGGCCAATAATTTGTAATTCTTTTTATTTATTTGACATTTTTCCAGATTCCTTAGTGCATATTTTCAAGCTAATATTCCATAGTCCCTTATTTGTGTTAGATCATTTCCACAAAATTCAAAGAGGACTGATTGGCCATTCCAACCTGTTTCTTTCGATAATTAGTCGTGAAGTTGAATTTGCGATTATTTTAAAATGTAAGTATGCCGATGGTTATTTTGATAGTTATCATTGGGCCTTTAGCTGAATTCGGGCTTCACAGAGAGGAGGAGGGACATCAAGGTGACAAACAATCGAGAGAGGGAAAAGAAGAGTGATTCACAGATGTAAAAGAGGCAGACAGACACAAAGGTAGGGAAAAGGTGAGGCGAGTACTGTGGGAGCAGTCGATTATGACATATAATGGGTCATGGTAGTTTGGAGTCAGAAGTCAACTGTAGGTTTATGGACTTTTTGCCGTATGAGTATACTTTGCCCTGGGAGCACCACGTGGAGGTAAGTCTATATCACACTTCGTTTTCAAAACAGAATTTCTCACTGGTAAGGAACTACGATCCCATCTGAAATATCCCTCATACTTTTCTTAAGGTAGTCTCTTGAATTGGTATATTATGTATCTCTTTTAAAAATTTCAGGCAAAGTACGTTTAGAAGATGTACTTTCTGTTCATGGCTCTCTGTTAAAGCAAAGAGAAGCCAAACTCATGTTTGTCTGCAACTCAAGGTGTTTGTACTCTTTTACGACTTTTTGCCTTTGACAAACTGACATGTAATTTGGTTGCCCTGGGACGAGGTGTGGTCATCTCCGATTTAACGGCTTGTTGACATCCAGATTACACGTCATAAGGTGCAATAGGGTGTTTATTAAAAGACGTTTTCTCAAACGATAAGGGGCGTTCTTTACGGAGTGTACAAAATCTAATTACCTCTGTCCATGAGAATACTCCATTACCATATTGTACATCAAATGTTATAAAAATATACGGTCTAATCGATAATTTTGTGAATAAAGAACTGCACATAAATTTCAATCCAAATTCTTTACTCTCTCTACGCGCTATACAATTTAGCACAATTTATTATCAGTGTTAATGGGGGATTAATTCACTCTATTTTAAAATAATTTTATATTTCTTGTCTGTTGAATTGCTACTGATAGCAGTAGCATTCGCAAATCGCGCGTACTGAAATCGCGAATACTTCTTTGTTTAACGAAAAAATATATGTTTGTCAGAAGAGAGGCATTTGCAATTTATCTTTTAAAACATTAAAAACGGCAAAGGTGTAGTAGATGTTGCATTGACAGCAGAGAAGTGGCAGTTTGCGAGCTTCTTAAAAGGCAAGAAATAAAGAAAATGCAAAACCCCCAAGCCTTGGGGGTCAAATATTGACAAAATATTCGTATTTTTAATCATAAATATGCAAACAACAAATACGTTTTCATGGCACCTATCGTGGAATAAGGTACATCAATAGCTTTATATCTAATTTCTTAAGCAGCATTTTACCTCTTTAAGCTCTCATTGATTCCCTATGCAACACTTGTTTTCGTCTGTTCAGTTGTCAATTAGTCAACCTCGCGGGTGCTCTTAGGCATGTTAAGCACACTTGGTGTCCGGCTTCATTTTCAAGCATAACGCTTTGTAGACCCACTTTGGGGAAGAAAGCACATGCTCCGAAAGGATGTGATAACGGTTACATAGTGTAGAATTCAAAAGAGCTCACTTTTTAATCAATGATACTCATTACTCTAAGATGAAATAAAATCAATATTGGGGATTTTGGTGTAAGTAGATTATGCTACCGTGGAGTATAACCCTAAACCCGATTTAGGGAATTGTTTTTTTCAACGATTATTGAAGGGAGGGAATCCATATTCGGGAGTTTCCCTTTCATGTCTCTTCTTCATCATTTATTGGAGGTAACCATTGCACGGTATCTTACTTGTAAACTCTGACGTCACCGATGAGAGAATATTAATCTCTCTAGCGTTTTCCAAGTAAAGAGCAAACTTTATTTTTCCTATGTATATATATTTTCCTGGCATGTCACTTCAAATGAGAAAGTAAAAAAAATGTAATAAAAGTAGGGAGCAGAATAAGAGCGATAGAGTTGAGTACTCTTTCTTAAGATGTACGTACTTCTATCAAATCCAGAAACACGAATAAATAATGGATTTCCATTAAAGATTCCAGTGCATGCTAATGCAAATCTATGCAGTCAGGTTGTTCAACCTGACTTATTGAACAAACAAGATAATTGATTTGGCATTCCAACGTTCGAATTATTTTAGAATTTACTAGTCTCAGTAAGCCTCATTAATAGCCAGTCGATTAAATGTTGTTTGAAAAGATTAAGATAGCTTTTTAAGTGCCTTAACGCTTAGGGCGTGCCATCTTTACTGTCGCGTATTAATTAATTAATGGAAGAAGATGAACTGGACAAACATATACATATATATATATTGGTTTTTGGACAGCAAATTTCAGTATCAGCTGAAGTGTATTAAAATATTTGCAGTGACTTGCAAGATACTTTCCCATAAAAAATCTTGCACACGTAACACTAAAAAGACTATGCTTCAAAGGCATCAAAGGTGCTTTGAACTGTTCTGACCTGATTCAAGATGTTATCATTTCCTTCCAATGGCAGGGAAAACGCATTAAAACTCTGTCCCAGGGAACCTTTTAAAAAGACGTAGAAGTTGTAGTTAAAAAATAAGTAGATTTTGCGTCTCTCTTTTCGTCTTATTCTTCTTCTAGCAAAAGGGGCTGATTGTCATAATTTCGTACGATTTTGCGGACTTCCCCTTTCTAAGCACTTTTTGTAGCATCTATCTATTGAGCGTAGTAGTCTACCATTTGAAGGACCATTCCTGAAGTTTATTTATATCAAATGGCAGGCGTCTTGATGGTTATCATTAGCCCTTTAGTTGACTTCAGGCTTCGCACAAGGGAGGAACATCAAAGTGAAAAAAAAGTCGAAAGAGGGGGGGGGAGAACAGAAGAGTGTTTCAAAGGTGGAAAAATGGTGTGGTGAATACTGTGGAAATAGTCGAATATGGCAGAGTGAGGTGAGTACTGTGGAAGTAGTCGAATATGACACAGTAAGGTAAGATGATTACTGTGAAAGGGGTCGAATATGACATAAGTGAGGTGATGGTAGTTTGAAGTGAGAAGTCAACTGCCAGTGAGGTGATGGTAGTTTGAAGTGAGAAGTCAACTGCCAGATAATAGACTTTTTTGCCGTATGAATATACGTCGCCCAGGGTGCACCACGTTGAGGTAAGTCTATCGCACACCCCCCATTCTTGAATTTGGACGAATGATTCACTTATACCCTCTCATTTCAATTTCAGTTTGTTGATCGTACGCTATTTCACTTTTTCGGTCACATTTTACGTATCATTCATATTCATTAACAGGATCAATTGAATCATTATTAGGGTTTATTAAGATTGTTAAGCGCTTCTGTAAATGTTTTCATTATATTTACTCAAGTCTACATTGGTAGCACTTTCGAATTTAGCAACGGTCTAAGTTATGCTTAATGTTTTGAATTTTATGGTCCTTTATTTATAAGTGACTATTCGATTTACGAGGTACTAAGGTTTTAGAATTACTTAAGCGGTTACCCTCTGCTTCATAGTTCTATTGCCACTTTGTCAGTTCTAATACAACTAATTCCAACGCCTCTTGCACCTAAGATTATAAGCCATAGACAACCTAAAGGACCACTCTTGCATGTGTAATTGGGTAGGTTGCGCCAACTAACTTAAGTTAATACCTCAAAGCAAGACTGTCCTCTGGTTGGGGGCAAATTTGCCCGACTTTGTCTGCTGATAAGTCACGCCCCCCTCCCCCTCCCCCAAATGCTGTCGTCTTTTTTCTTCCCAAGTCAAAACAAGTAGTCATGAGTGCACTAGGATTATTCAAATTTGCCGCTATTGTTTAAATTGATGGCTCATCATCAAACTAATCATAGGCCAAAATAGGCAATAAATGTACCCAGTCGGTTGCTTATGCCCATTTCCTTTTGTTGATTATGCTTAAAATTTGCGTTTATAAGAAATTTGTGCTGTGTTGCCGCTCTTGTTGTGTCTATCTTCAGCCCTGGAGATATTGTCTGCGTTTTTTTATTTTACTGCTTCTCTTAGGAGGGGATTTTCTGTCTTGTGTATAATTTGGTCAATTTTGATCCAGTAGCTTTCAAATTCTCTTTAATCAATTGGGAGGTTTGAAGGATTTTTGATAACTTATTAAAACATGTTTCCATTTATGGGGTACTGAAGTTCAATAGAAGTCTGGTGGATGTCGTGGTATAATTGTGTCGTTCTGTAATTTCTAGTTTATGATGAAATGAACTAAAAGAAGAATTATTAGAAGCTGAGATTTCGAATTTCGCTCTTCTATTTTCAACCAAGACAGTAGTGAGCAGAAGTTATTGAAAGACGCCAGAAATTACGAGGGTAAGGGAGAGGGGAGAGATATAACGTATTTGGGCAGTTGGAAAAATTTACCATAGGGGATATATTCAATTCAATCGGACTCAATGAGACGCACACACACTCGTCACTGCGTCTCCGACAATCGATCATAACAAGTATGAGGAGAGGCCCTCTATTTAGAGTCTCGAGGACGAGAAGAGAGTTGAAGACCGAATGTGGAGAATGGAACTGCGCAGCCAACCAAAAGGCCAATGTCTGGGTCTTATGGCCATTCCTTATTGAATATGTTTGCTCAATTTAGTTATGCCTGATCGTTTCATTACTGGTACATGTATCTGCTGTGGCAAATAAACACAATGGTGTACATTCTGTCTGTCATTATTCAAAGATTGATTTGAATAGGCAATCATATTAGTTAGTGGAAAATTCTTGGAACCATACTCCACGATCCAGTTTGTGTAGAGTTCGAATGGATTTTATCCCAGTATATTGCGCGATTTGCCTTTCAAATTTATTCGATTTGAAGGGCGTTTATTATGTGGACTGATGCTATTAAAGCTAACCAAAGTGACCTTCAATTACCAAGAATCCAATGGCACTTAATCGTTGCCCACATTTGTATTTTTAGTATTAAAAATATGCGGATATAAATAGTCGAGGCATATGATCACTGCGTCTGTTTCAATTCTCTTAAATATACGATTTTATTTCTGCTAATATGGTGTAAAAATTTAAATCCTATTTCACAAATCTTATGAGAAACGGTTTCTTTCCTACTACTCTTTAGTTCTATTAGTTGGCCTAAAGATAGAAGTATGATCGTCCAAATAAACGTCCAATTATGAGCACATTTTTAGCATCTTTGATGTTCTCAAAAGTGCAATTAACATCACCTCTCTTTTCTCTTCCAGAGTGCTAAATTGTAAGGAAATCAAAATAGCAAGTAAATGATCCTCATGAGTAAATTGTAGTAGTTCAAAGAAAAAAAGAGTCTTATTTTTAAAATCAGTCAGTAATAGTTATTTTTTGTTTAAATAATAAGAGTGAGGAGCTGAACATCAAGATCGAATTCGGACTATTTAATTGGTTTGTTAGGAGCGTTTATATTTTTCTAGATATACTTCCTACAAGTTAGTGTATATTTAAAATCCGTGAATGAAAGTGGGAAAAAAATCATTTCGTTACGATTCGCTTCTCTTAATCTTGGAATTCATCTTTGTCTGAGAGCGGCTCGTCTGTACTAGTGCTGGGAACAAGGACTTGGACTTTAGGTATGAACAAACTTAGATTTGCTGGTTTACTAGAGTTGAAGGTTAATATGGCAGAATGCACAACACTTAAAAAAGGGAATACCATATATATATATATATATATATATATATATATATGTGAAATCACCTTTCAATTATTTCAGCAAGGCCGTAATATAGACGTCTCATCGATTTAGGCCTATTGAATGTACTTGTCAAATTAATAGTGATTCGGTGTTTGTATTTTTGGCATTGCTCAAAAAGGATTCAGGATGCTCTCTGGCCGCATTTAAATATACCGCATTTTTATTAATTAAAAAGACCCCCGCCCCCCTCCTCCCCCTTTGGCTAAATGCTTCACGTGCAGTGGTTGCCTCCACTTCGAACGTTAATGCGGTGAGCGGCTTAATTATTTCAGCGCTTTGCTTAATAAGTGTGAATGGAAAGTATAAACTAGTTAGGGTGAAATTTCGCATAAAAATTGCGTATAAAAAGGGTAGATGGAAGGCGGTGGGGGGGGGGGTTGGCTTTGGCCAAGGCAAAGGTAGAGCGGCGTCAGTTTAATCAGGATGCATTAGCTAATTAATTCACCAAATACAACTCATCCGTCCTTGGGAAAATCTCTCTCTCCCCTTTTAACTTCCTCTGTAACCATGGCGATACCTCTCTCTCTTTCTAAGAACCACGTTTTAAGGCCGTGGTGCTCTGAGGGTAATTTGTCTGCCATAATTAATGCAAAGAGGGAGAGAGAGAGAGAGTGTGTGCCCTATCTTAACTTTTATTCAAGCCTCCAATTTACCTAAGATTTTGATACATTTACTCATGTCACTTCAAAAATGACTTCTTACTAACAGCGTTAGTAAATAAAGGCGAGAAGATGTGAACCAAAGGAAAAAAATTCAAACGTTCAATGTTGCAAATGGCTTTCCAATTCACCTACAGTAAGACCTACAGTTTCAAACATTATGGTAAGGCATTTGATCCCTGGATGCGTTTCAAGGTACTTTATATCCAGCTACGTTGTCAAAGTTTATTTTTTCAGTTAATTAACCGAACATGGAATGTTGTCAAACTCATCTCGATAGAGTTAACTTCTATATGTTGTAGAGATCTTTTTTTTCATTTTTCATTTTAAACCCCAAGCATATCGGCCAGGGATGTCTGAATTCTCTTAATCTCAACTTAAGAATCAGTTGAAAATGGAATTAATTGCTTATTCGTTTAGACATTTTAAACGCTTAGGAAAGGATAATTAGAATTAGCTTTGCAACCACAGTTAGGATGTTTATTTTATAAAAAATTATCTTTCGAATATATACCTTTGTTAATAAATTGAATTCAATTTTGATTTATTTTTCATTAAGCACTAAGACGACATTTGTGCATGCAAGAAATAAACCTCCAGACTCCATATTTTCATTAAGCATCAACTTAGACACCTCCATTTCCCTTGAAACACTTTGTGCTTACCGCTTGTTTGGGAAATGTTCACTTGTTGTGTCTATCTTTGCTCGGGGCGATTTGAAAATTCGAATTCTAAGTCTCAGTTCTGCTATTTAGTTAGTTAATATTTAACGCCGTGTGTGGGAAGTGCTTAGAGGTTGAAGTGCCACGATGAAGCATCGCACTTCTTGTTCCCTCGGTGTGTCCTCTTGACCTTCATGAGGAAAAAGTGGCGTCTTTTGCCTTCAATGTTTTTGAAAGTGCAATCTATTCTAAATTGGAGTCTGGTATTATTGACTAACAATTTTATACCTTTTTTTGCATATAAATGCTTTGATTCTTGCCCATTAAAATATTATTTCTAATGATGAATGATTGCATATTGATGGATAATATATGAATAAAGATGTAATTCTTAAAATGGGTTTTGTGTTTAAAGAGGTGGCTATTATCTCAAAGAAATTGACTTTTTACCTGTAATATAAGATTATCAATCTATTTAATCCAATCGGGTTGTCTTATGAAGTTATTAATGTCAGGAGTAATTGTGAGTGACGTGCCATTTTTTTTTCACAAAGAGAAAACATTTAACTATAGTTTTTGCCATTTACTTATATCAAATGACAGGCTTTATGGTAATTATCATTAGCCCTTTAGTTGACTTCAGGCTTCATAGAGGGGAGGAAATTTAAAAGAGAGAGGAGAGAAGGGTGATTCACAGATGCAAAATTGACAGACACAGCGGTGGAGAAAAGGGTAAGATGAGTACTTGGGAAGTTGTGGAATATGTCATAGAGTTGGGTCAGAGTAGTTTGAAGTCAGAAGTCAACTGCCGATTTATAAATCATTTTGTCGTATGTGTATACGTTGCCTTTTCGATTAAGACATTTTCGAAGTTCAACTGATCAAATACTTCGGAAAATGCTGTGACTGAGGCTATACTTAGGTTTGAAGGATGTTTAAAGTTGAAATCCCGCGCCAGCTTAAACGTGTTAAACAAATTAATAAATAGATGGAACGGTATAGTTGTTGCCTAGTTACGTTGAGAAATATCATTTAATT
>UZAE01000545.1:0-21495 GCA_900617975.1 Rodentolepis nana | reverse complement strand
CTTTCAACTGAATTCATAATGTCGGAGATTCCAATATATTGCCTTATAATTGCACGCATTCAATTATAAGTTAACATAATAATTTTCCTCTCACACTTACTTTGAGTTCTACTTTTTCATTTATTTTGCATTTAAAATTTTTATACAGTAGTATTGAAATATCAACATAATTTATTTAAATAGTTATATTTTGCCGTTTGGCCTTAATATCAGAAATTGGATATGTAATACTAACATATGTGCATGATATATTAGTAAAAGGAATCGATATCTACACTTGGGAAGCATGATTAATACAATGTAATAGGAGAGAAATCTTTATAAAAAGGAAAGTTGGAAATTAAAAATAAATTTTCTTGAGACTCATTTTACGTTAATAGTGTAAACAATCACAAAAAATGAAATTTAATTTGGCAAAAATATCTATGTGAGTGTTGAAAAATATTTAAGAATGTAATTTGATCAAAAGTGAAACATGAAATAATGTATGTAATAACAATATGAATTTCTGAAACAACTGATACTAATTTAATAAATTTCAGTTATTTACATATTTTTCGAGTTATTTGAAGACCACTGTATTTAACGAAAAGTAAGCCTTGGTTCTTCGCAATCGCGTATAGAATTCTGCTTTCAAGAGCGCTTGATTCAATTCAATTGGGAGTAGTTTTTAATTATCATGTCAAGAAAATGCATTTTTGATGGGATATGCGAAGATTCCACTGTGGAAGAGAGCACACTGGAAGAAGGTACTTAAATAATTTTTTAACATTTTTAGTACGTGATTCTGCTGGGTCAAGCCATCGTGCTGAATCAATATTCACCCGCCCAAGTGCAGTATGTTTAGTTTTAAAATTTATTGTAAATATAGGAAATCGAAACCTCGGTGGAATTAGATGCTACTAATAGAGAATTACCGGAAAATAGTGGTAATATTATAAGCTTCATACCTTTGCATTCGGAATTCAAATATATTCAAACATTTCTTTCTATAATGTTTTGATTTAGGAAATCAACACACTAAAAGGAAGAATCGTAAATCTAGAGTAAATTTTACATTTAGGTTTATTTTTCGGATTTCATTTTCCAATCCTCCTATATTGCTAACTATTTCAGAAAAACACAGGACGCCTTCGCTGTCGACGTAATTTGGTTAACTCATTTGATATCACAAATAATGAAACTCTTGAGCTCAGTGTAGCCCCAGCTATTGATGTCAATGATGATCAGGATGGTAAAAATTTTAGTTATTTATTATATTTCGTCGATTTATCATTTTTGTCACCTCTTCCTCATTGCCAGTTAATTCTGCGGTAAAAGCTGATTCCCAAACAAAGGCGAAGAAAATCGTTCCTCGACATCGTCGCCAACTTGTTAATACTTCAGAACAGTCCACAGCAGCGAATACCACATTTGAGTTGAGCTTAGCCTCTTTTGTTGGTAACAAGAGTGTCGTTTCGGGTTTGTTCCTTTGTCTATTATTTTTTATCGATTTATTATTTCATTAATCGGTCGTTTGGTTCCATTTTAACCCCCTAATTGATATTATCCTGTTTGGAGATATGATTCTTTTACTCTTCTAATATTTACTTTCGGTTAATTTGGTTATATAACTGTGTTTTTATGATGAGGCTTTGATTTGTATTTAGTTTGATTTTTTGCGAACATGCTGGCTCTGATTGGATTGTTGGCTTATTAACGTACTTGGGACTTACACAACCATTATTTAGTCTTTTTTATGAAAATGAATTTTTATTCTGAGCCATTCCTATTTGTGTTTGGTGGAACGAGGAATTGAGGTAGAGCAGATAGGAGGCAAAATTATCTTAGGTGTTTTCGGAAGAACTGTTTGTGAACACACTTCGCCCTTCCTCTTTCGACGGACCACTAAATTTGTAATTGTACCATCATTATCCCTTGGACTGAAAATTGTGCCCGAACTTTGTGTGTTATATTAAGAGAAAATCAGTTTTTGAACATTGACAAGTTTTAAAATGTTTCCGTTCAGATTACTGATGGTAATAATGTTTTGTTTTAGAGTCACTTGACGCTGGGGTTAATGAAGTGGTGAGCTGATTACTTTCTAATACCTTTTTATGTGTATTCGCACATTTTTGGCTAAGTTTCTTTCTACTGAAGGGTAAACGAAGGGTTCTTCGGTCTGGAAGGAAATTGGAAGAGCCAACTGAAGGAGTGAATCAGTCCCAATTTGAGTTCAGCGTCGGACAGAAGCCGAATGAAGGTATTTTATTGTCATTCTTGTTGCAATACTTTCTTACGCATTTAACTATTTAATACTTGGTATCTATTTCAAATGACTTAAGGTCAGCTTCTATCTTTCTGGTCATTTAAAGTTGATTTTGATGATTGATAATTACTCTCAAAGTTATAATATTCATGATCTCTAATTGTGCAATTCAAGCTCTTAGTGTTTTAAATTTTATTAATGTTGAAATCAGCTCTTCCTAAATTCTTGTGATGAAAGCCATTTAGGCTTAAATAGCTTTTTTAATGCAATAATTTGAATAATACGCTCATTTCTGACTGATGCAGTGGTTTCCCTATATCCCCTTCGGTTCCTTCACCTCTACTAACTGATGATGAATACCTTCCAAAATCATTATAGCTCTTGACTTTGGTGTCCCCTGAGGCCATTCTATTAAGAAAATCACACTTGACCAGTGCGGTTAACCATTCTTTACTACTGGGTATACACCAACGACCACATTTTGATTACTTAGCCACAACGCACAAGATCAGAACAGTTCTAGGATTACAGTAGCCAGAAGGTTTGAATGATGGTGCCTGTCATTCTAAACACTTCATAACCACTATCCTCGCCTTTCACGGACGTTCCATCCAATTTCACATATCCCACGAGACTCCTTGGGTAAACTGTGAGGGGTTGATCTTATGCTGATATGCGAACCATTAAGCTGTGGAATATAACTTTCACTAGGAAAGATATAAGAGACAAGGTAAGTATAACATATGCGTTTATTGTTAGTTAAAAGCTGGACGTGGAAAATTAAATGATGGCAAATGTGCTGTTGCTCTCACTAATCCTTTGGCCAACTTCGAGATATTTTTAACTGAATATCGTCTATAAATTTTTGTATTTTAATATCCTAGTCTTTTTTCTTTTAGCACCGCCTAATGCTGCTAAGAAAGGAGAAGTGAGTATTAGCAATTGTCTCTATTTTTACCAATTAATTGTTATTTTTTTCAGAAGATTAAACCAAAAGCTCATCGTGCACGCAAGGCACTAGTTGTTTCAAATATGGATGAAAATGAGGAAACATTTGACCTAAGCGTTGCCTCTGCAATAATGAAATCAAAATCAAGCGATGGTAGGTGTTTCTCATTACTTGTCTTTATTTCACGTATTGTATGTCGGTAGTGTATCATAGTAATCTGGTGTAGATGCGATTGCTCTCCGATAGATGAAATGATTTCAATCTCTGTTTAATAAAAAGGTTCATAGATTCAATCGCTCATTGTTGGTTTTACTTCAAACTTGATTCTTCACTGAACGAAGGTGCTATGTCTATTCTTCAGCTGATGGACTTTCTGTCCCCATATGAGTCAGTAGGAGAATCTATGACCTCTTGGGTCTGTCTTGGGGATACTGTTTATATTATACCAACAGCAAAATTAAATCTAGCAAATAGTTTTTAGCACTCTTGAGCACATATTGTTGACTAATTTGTCGGCACTGTTCTGGTTGTTAGATGATGTTTTTATTGGTAGAAAAAAACGTAAGTTTTATTTCCTACTTTGTTTACCTCTTCTGGCGTCAGTGCAATCCATTCCCGTTATCTGTGGAACTCAGTTTCCTTATTTTTAAAGATTAATGTGTCTTGTGAGTCGAAGAAAATCATGAATTATATAAGGATTACATTTCTAACCCTAACTTGGTCTGATTCGTACAGTAGTGTAGTGATGTGGTTGAGTATTGCTTAAGATTCTGTAAAAGTGTTTAGGCAATAATGGGCCCATGTTGTACGACAACCTGCTCTTCGCTACTTTAATTTCTCTATTTTTAGAATCAGTCTCCGTTGCCCCTGACCCAAATGTAAGCCAACTACATATACTTACATTTTTTGCGGCCAGGATTTTTGAAACTAATACTTTGTGTTCGTCAGATTAAAAAGAGGCCTCTTCGATCACGTCGGGCGCTGGTTGAATCATTTGGATCAGGAAATAACGTCACATTTGAATTGAGCGTCGCAAATCCAATTGAGAAAAAGCCAACTATAGGTTTGTGCTTTTGGTATTTATTCATAAAGTTGTTAATGATGACTATATTACCTTTAAGTCCAGGACATTGAAGTAGGGCTTAGTATTCAGTCTCTGATATATTTTTATTGTTTTTATTCGAGTGTTAGTTGGGGGTTATTCATTTTAATTTCTTCCAGCAATAAGCTCAGCATATTTTCAACACCAATTGTACTTCGTCTTAATTAATCTCTTCAGGAAGATGGCTTTTAAATTGAATCGATTGAATCTTCAGTTCTGTCATCATTTTGCTTTCCCCTTACTTGACGGTAGTTTGGCATTTTGAAGACCAATGTATACCTGGTGCGAGCACGCAACAGGGTCGTTCGTGTCTTCCATTATGGAGGTGATAATTGCGTACTTACAATGCGCATCAAGCCTAGCGTGCCCACTCCAGATTTCACTTCATCCATGTAGAATAGACGCTAGACTTGACAATTATTCGCGATTAATTTATTTAGCTCAAATGGCAGGCGTTTTACAGTTATCATTAGCCCTTTAGCTGACTTCAGGCCTCACAGAGAGGAGGAGGAATATCTGGGTGACAAAAGGTCGAGAGGAGGGCAGAATAATGATTAACAGAAGTGAAAGAGTCAGACAGACATAAAAGCCAGAGAAAAGGTGAGGTGAGTACTGTGAAGGGTCCGAATATGACATGCAGTCGGGTCATGGTAGTTTGAAGTCAGAAGTCAACTGCCGATTTATGGACTTTTTTGCCGCATATGTGCCAGTGTTTTTCCCCATGAAAATTTTTATCCCAAGGCGAACATTTACGTATAGATCTTTCCACAATCAGCTATTAACCGGTATCTTTGCTCAACGGTACCAGCTTCACTGTGATGTGGTATGTATTCAAGGTGTCGAATAATTAGCTCTATTCACGTTCTATTTGTTAGTACATTCGTGCAAATAATGGGGCATTAAGGTGGGTGGAATTATTGGATGAAAGGGAAGAACTTTTGTATGGGAAACTATCGCTTTCTACTTGACACATCAGCTGCAAATTTGAGCAAATTCATTGAGAGCTAATATTGCCTTTATTTCGAATTTAGATTCCCAAGAGCATGCCGAAGAGTCTACTGCATTGGAAAACAGGCCGTTTATTCAAGAAACAAGAACATCAAAAGTAGGCGATTTGGAATCTTCTGCTCATCTTCGTAGGTCAACGATATCGATTTCTGATACGATACAAGGTTGGTTCTTTTTTTTCGGAGTAGTTGCCGATTCTGCTTTTACATACTAAAAGTACTATTATGATATATGTAATATAATGCTTCAGATAGTTTCCTGATCACAGCAGTATAAGACTGTAGTTGGATATGTCTCATTGGTCTGTTTCGGGCTCATGTCGATCCGCTTTTCTTTTTAGTTGGCGAGGCTTTTAGGCATCCTACTTTCGATTTGAAGTAGTAATTATTACTCGCAAAATGAATTTTTCTCGAGTTTGAGTTTATTATATCTGTACCTACCTAGAGATAGCTTTTATTCATTCCAATACAACTTTTTGTAGGCGAACTATTAATGGATTGTCTGTGTTATTTGAGTCTGTAGCTGTTATGGAGTTCAACTACTTAATAAGCACTGCAAGTATTTAAATTCATTTTAGACATTGCGAATGAAAATTTATCGCCTCCTAATCATACTTTAACACAAAGTTAGTTGAATGTCATTTGTTTTAATCGCCACAAGCATATGCAGAGTCCAGCTTTTGTTCACTCATTTCAGCCGCTGAATCTGTCGAGCAATCGTCTATTCATCCCACAAAGCCTCCCAGGCGTAAAGTGACTTTGCGTGGACGTCGTGGTTATCAAAAGAGCATCGGAGGTATGTGTTCCAATTGACTAAATATAAGTCATCTTTTAGATTCCGTGATGCATGTCGATTTCGCTGGTGCTGCCGCAAAATCCCAACAGCGTCGGCAACCGTTGTCTTCGGGTAATTTAAACATTTTCTTTCTTCAAATTACTATTTTTTTCGAAAATGATTTTTAGTACATTATGCTACAATTGCGTCTATTTTTATGAGCATGTTTGCCAATTCTTCCATTATTTAAATTCACGTTTAAATTCAGTGAATTCAAGAAAGTGGGAAATAGAATGGGTACTGTTATTCGTTTCACCCATGAGAGATCCTTTCTTGATTATGGCCCACTAGAGGTCCAATTGAGAGCTTCTCGTCCTTTGACATTTGTCCTCCCGTTTAGTTGATTAAATTAGCTTGTGCTCAATAGGTCACCATTAAAGCAAGGTAGTACGATTATTACTACATTCCAAGATGCATATTATAAGTCGAGCTGACAATTTGTAACGTCAAGGAGAATAAAACAAAGATGTTGAATTGGTTTTACTTTGGGAATTCTAAAAGAAGCACTACATTGTTCTTATTGGCATTTCGTTGTTGTTTAGCTTTATTTTGTGCATTTCGATCAAGTGTGTATGCGAAACTTTTTTTACTCCAAGGTGGGAGATCTAGTAAGAATACTCGAAGAGGAGAAATTTCAACAGATCCTAAGGACACCAGTAATGATGATGCACAAGATCGTAAGAACCTCTTTCATTCTATGTCCATTTGTTTATTGGTTCCAATTATTTCAATCGTTATTTACAATTTAAGGTACCTCAGTTCTTCATAACACTGTTTCTGAGATTCAAAATCAAGAAGATACCCTAGAGGCGTTTGAAAAATCTCACAATGAAGGTAAATTTCTGCAAATGTTCCTATTTGGTCTGCCTTTTTAAATTGTTACTGAATGCGCCCGTAAAATTTCTTCCCTCCTCTTACCGCATTGCAATTCGCAGGTTTTATTCCATGGATATCTTTGACTAAGATCGTGACATGAAGTATTTGAGACCTGTTGTTGCGGTTTGTTCTTTATGAAGTTCATCTCTCGTAATTTGCACTTTGCGTTAATTTTCCCGAGTAAATGTTTGCGCTCATTTACATACTTCATTCCATGGATTTAAAACCACTTTTCGATAGAGTTTAATTCTAGAATAAAGCGTCCATTTGGGAGTGTGCAATCTTATTACCCATTCAATGTTATCCATTTTAAGTTAATGTTCGTATCCCCTTTTTGTGAGCTTTTATGACTACAGAAGTGAGTGATTTCCAACGCTAATTTTATTGCCTTCATTTTACTAAGTCGTTGGTTGATTCAACAAAATAGGATTGGAAACAGCGTTCAAGGTAAATGAGTCGATTTACTTATCCATCGCCGTCCTTATATGAACCTAGAATGCATTTTATTTATCGGTTAAATGATGCTTAGATATTGTCTTAACATTTGAGCTAATTCATTGTTAATTTCTTACTATCCTCTTCATAGTAGAAAAATATTTTTCGGTATTCTGTTTTTGTTATTCAAGACTCATCTAGTTATTTGAATTGCCAACGAATTGGGCTTCACTTCATACCTAGAAGGGTAATGTTTCAGACTTCTTTGGGAGACGGGTATAGAATGTTTCAATAAATGAAATGCGTGTAGATTACTGACATCTTAGCTGGGTAACCTCCTACCAATGGAGTGGTACGATAGATTGCTGCAGTAGTGTTGAATGGTTGGCTCACTGTATTTGAGCTGCTATGAGTAAGTAGGCGAATACACTGCAAGTATTCGTTAATGACTATTGCTTAACGGTGGAAGTTTTGGCAAAAGTATGTTCTTACAATGCTGGTTACCTCTGGTTAAAAGTTACACGGTCATTTCATGAGCTTTGGTCGAATTCCGTGGTGCATTATATCAATGTCTTGCTCTTGGTTATGTTAAATGCACACATTTTACATTTTTTTAGATTCTACGCATGATATTTCGAAAAGCATCCCAAGTGCTTCTTCCGCCGCCCGCCTTAATGTTCCATCAGCAACTCATAGTATTCAGATGGAGGATCAAAGTAGCAAAGACGATGTCACGAGTATGCTTACGTAATATTACTGATTCATTCATGAATTTCACTAATTAAAGCCCTCATATTTTCTATCCACAGTCCCTCTTTCTATAATGGAATCGGCAGTTTCGCTTGAAGAGACCTTGATCCAAAGCCCGAAAGTACCAAACCGAAAGATTATTCTTCGTGGTCGCCGTGGAACACAAAATGTTGGAGGTAGTACTTGAGCGTTCTATTCTGACGAGCTTTCTCCTGTAGATTCTGTGATTCAAGTTGACTTCGCAGGAGTATCGGCTAAAACAAGTCAACCACGACAGTCATCTTCAATTCCTGTTCAACCGGTTACCGTAAATGAACAGGTAGCACTTTCTACCAACGCTGCTGATGGAACTGTGCCACTTAACGATGGTAAGCTGTGCGTATCTTTTGGTTACCTGCTGCATTAGTACATGCCAGTTGTATTTTAAGAAATGTTGACGCTTCTTTTTAACGTTCCCACAACATCCAACGTGGCAAGTTGAAACTCTTGTTCTTGTTGTAAAAAGTAATTGTTATGGCGCAATCTCCTTTTTTAAATTTTTCCATAGAAATTGAAGGGGGCGGGGAGATGATATGACAGACAGTACATCCTTGTCGTTGCAGTTTGGGGTTGTTAACCTACTAAGATTTGTTGATAAGCGAGAAAAGTGGGGGGACACATGAACGACTAAAGTTGGTGGAATAAATGGGAGATTTGAGGGGCGGGGAGGAGGGATGTTGATGAAATAATCTCCAATCCACTTTTATGTCAAGGGAATTTATATATATATATATATATATATATATATATATATCATATCATATTTTAGATTCTATGTCAACAACCATGAATAACTTCAAAGATGCTCCTGGCATTAGCCAGGACATTGATCCATTGAAATCTTGCGTCGTTGAAACAGATGATCAAGTTAGGGAAGATGACACTACAAGTATGTGATGATGATAGTCTTAATTTCGGTTTCTTTTTATCTTTACGTATCACATGCTCTTGTTTTATACCTTCAGTTCCCTTTTCTTTGATGGAAAAGACGATTTCTCTTGAAGAAACCGTGACTAAGATCTCAGAAGCACCTAAGCGAAAGATTAGACTTCGTGGTCGCCGTGCTGGAACTAGTGTTGGAGGTATTACTTGATTTTGCTAATTCATATGAGCACCTATAGATTCTCTGATTCGGGTTGACTTCACGGGAGCATCCGCTCAAGCCAATCAGCTGCAGGGTACAGATGGTGCTATTGCTACTAAAGTGGAACGAGTAGAAATTTCTGCGGAGGCCTTAGATGCAGTCACCCCAGTGCAAGTTGGTAAGTTGTCAATCATTTAAGCCTCGTTGCGCATGTCTATCAGTCGTTCTTATTAGAATGAGTAAGGTCCTCATTACATTTAGCAGTATGAGATGTCCATATGATTCTTTTCCCTTGCAGGATAGATATTTTGATTTTAACTGTTACTTCATCTTGACTGGCTCAAAATGTTGAAAGTTTTTGCTTTTGCTATAATTGCGTTGTGGACGATTGTTGATTAGTTTTTGGTGTGTACCGCCGAAAGGATGAGGTGTTGGTAATTTGAGGGAAATGGGAATTTCCTATGCATAGCTGCCTGTAAAGGTAGGTTTCCTTATGAACTACCCGTGGGACTTTTAATAATGGCCGAAGTTCCAATCTTTTGCTCAAAAATAAGCATAAAGTACTCAAGAAGAGTAAAATGCAAGGTAAATGTCGCAATAAATGTTCAATGCTAATATTTTTCCTAGTGATTTACCAAATTGCCGATAGGCTGGAGCATTAGGTTAGTCAATAGAGAATCCGCCCTCATAAAGCTGTCTCACCTGGTGTAACGTAATGAGATTAGGGCCAAATGTATGACTTATCCCATTCACTTAGCTGCTTCTTGAAAAAAAGCGCTTGCTCAGAACGAATTTGTCGTTTTAGGATATACGATGCCTAGGTTAGTGAAAAGCATGCTGATTAGAGGTGATGGATTATTGAATGATGGGAGGATGCACAAATTACTAGCTAAATGGAAATCAACTTTTGGAACGTATCTCATAAACACCTCTTTTTACAAAACAAATTATAAGACAGGCCTGTCCGTGTCCGGTGTATTTTATATTTCAAAATTCTCCTCGAATTTCATGATATGATCGTCATTTTTATTTCCTACTATTTCTCAAGACACAGAAAGTTGTCATGACCAAGAAATGGAAGAAGTTTCAATGACAGCCAATAAATCTGAAACTGCTGTTCTTATTGGCCAAAGCTCCGCACGAAGAACAACAAGGTCTGGTAAGTGCATTGATTCTGGAAATGCTATATTAAATTAAGTTAATAGCAAAGCAAAGTTTGGGAATGCGTATCGCATACTGGTTGAAAATAGGGCATTGTAAGATATCCTTGTTGATGAATACAGTCTGTAACTGATACTGACTTGTGTAGAATTGAAAATTCGACTGGTGAGTTTTGTCACTGTCGAAGACCCTAAAGTATCATTTGAATGGAGGTTGGGTGAAGCTTGCTTTGGAATACATAGTTAAATGCCCTGTCATTCTATGATTAGGACTCTAAACAAGACGTATTTTATCTTATCATTCATCACTTCTCCTAGTGTCAAGTACATCTGTTCGGACTAGCACTGACGTCATTTCAGCAACGAAGACTGAGGTTACCCGTAAGTTGCTACATGGCTTCCAACATGAAATGTTCTAGCAACTAACTTAAATTCGCTTCTTTCTTCAGACGTCGGGTCGGCCAACTTAGCGATGGATAATGCTTCCATAATGGAGGCGGTTTCGATGAATTTAACTAAACCGGATGAATCTGGTATGCCCCTTTAGGTCTATTTATTGAATAATGTACCTTTTAAACGTTTTGTGAATTTTGATGTTTTCGCCCTGGAAAGGTAATGCTTGATGAGTTATTTGGCCATATCATCAAATGGAGATTTTGGGAACATTTGGGATTTAGGTAAAATTTGTTTAAGTAGAGAGTCTCTTGGATACAAATTACTATTCCAGGGACATGCGCTTTCGTAAAGGAACTATTTATTTACTATACATTCTCTAATCTAACCTTGCGATATCTTTGTTATGATTTTTTTAATTCGGGTTGTTTTTCCCACAGTTTCAATGTTGCAATCTACAATGAGTCCTAGTCAGACCAGGGAATCAGTCTCATCTGTAAGTGTTTTGCAGTTGTTTTGTTTTATTTTCATCGCTTTCTATGCGCATCCTATATACGTTTGATTTCATTGGTTGCATAGAAGGCTTCCAAAGGGAAGGTGGAAGTGTGTGGACGTCGAGCAACTAACGCGGTTTCAAGCTCAATGATGGAAATCGATTTTGCCGAGGAATCGAAACCGTCTTATAGCACTGGGGGAGTTCCACTAGAAAAAGATGAAACGATGAACATGAGTTCTGGGCAATTTGAAGTCATTCAAGATACAGAGGGTAAGTTTGCCATTGTCTTCATGTTACCTTTTCAATGAGAAGCTTGAACTGAAAGTAAACTTTTTGTTTAGGTTCTTCAGCCAGTCGTGTAAATAGAACAGACTCGTCAGTGCAAAATGCTAGTGTATCCATGGCAGTTTCAAATACTTTAGTAAGGAGTAATGAAAGAGCAGGTTAGCCGAATCATTATTTGATGTTTATTGATATTTTTATACAAATTATTCATCTTATTGCTTGTCTCCAGATGCACCATCTCTAATTAGTTTCCATACACAATGACATATCAGATGTTAAAGTTGCACAAGAAGAAACAGTTCGTTCTCATAGAATCTTTGCAAATTTTATGGCGTTTCACAAATATCTTACTATTTGATTTTCCTTTCTCGTCTGAAAATTTACTAAAATTATTCTTTTAGCTAAAAGAAGGTCAATTTTAAAACATTTAGATGAAGGCCATTTGGAGGAAGTAAAAATTGTAGAGGAAGATCAACCTGTTGAATCGACGGATAAGGTACTAAATATCAGCCAACCTGCTCCACAAGGTATGTAATTAGTTTTTTTCCTTCAATTTGAAGTTAATCTCTGTACTAATGTTCTTTATTTTCCATATCTGGCAGCTCAATCTGTTTCTTTGTATTGTGACGCCTCTACTGCAGAGCCTGCTAATCCTTCAGCTGAACCAGAAATTGCAAATGGTTTGTAGTGATTTTGAGTTAGTCATGCTTTTATATCCGACTTGCCAATTCTTTCCACATATCGCTTTTCGTTCTATATTTATCTTTTATGTCGAGTTTGTGTAGGCACCTTAACATATTAGGGTTTACAGTCCCTAAGTCTGGCCGGGTATATCATGGCCGCCCAAAAGTACAAGCGTTTTTAAGCTTAGCTCCGAAGTTTTGAAGAAGTCTTTGGCTTTGTATTCATGGTAACGTTGCTAACGGAGTGTAATAAGCAAGCCAATTGGTCTTAACTGCAGGTTCTCTTAGGTGAAAGGTTATATCATCCCGTGTCGGTTTGCTTGATCCTTTCATTTCATGCCTACCATTGTTCTGCCATTTCTTCGCTTTCGTTAACTGTATTCCAAAATATGATATTGGGTTTATGTAGAATGTGTGATTGAATATTTACCAATGACTGAAACAACTTGTAAGAAAGCCTGAGATGTCGGCAAAGCTGTACGACATTTTGTAATAGCTTTGATATTTCGTTTTCTAGAATCCCTTATCGTGACGTCCCATCAGCAGCCGGCCAAGAGTAGGGCTCTTCGTTCGCGTCGGACTCTCGTTGACTTGAGAAATGCTACAGCAAACGAAACCACATTTGAAATTAGCGTCGCGTCGGCTGCTGGACAGAAATCAAGCATAGGTTTTTTGATCTTAATACTCTTTCCTAATGCAAACTTGTATCACTTATTGCCCTAAATGCGATGCAGACAGTAATGAAGTATCAATTTAATAGTATTTTTGCGTGTTAGCATATTTTTTTGTGATCATGTACGATTTTATTGAAATATTACTTAGTCTCCAAAATAAAAACAAAAATTGATGTGAGTAGTAGGGTTTTCAAGGCACATGGGCTTTCTTAGTTTCAATTTGTATAGAAACAAACCTCCTACTTGCTTTCGAATAAGACACTTCCTCGGCACTCATTGACGTGCACTGAGGGGGCGAGGATGGGGAAGCCATCGTTTTGGACTGTGTGTGGTGTATTGGATTAATGCAATTTTGAAAGAGAAGCTATAAAGTGGAATGTAGGTCAAATATATAAAAATTAATTTCATGCGTCACTTGAGTATTTGCCTACACTTCCACTCTTATTGACTGTTGCGATTTAACATTCCGCTTTATAGAGGTTTTCTATTTAATTTCAATCGTCGAATTCACTGTCTTGTACGCTACCATTGAGATAATTTCTTGCTCTTGAAGTTTGGTTTATAATAATTTTAGATGATCGTGGCACTGTTAAGACGTCTATGCCTGGTCGTGAATCCTTACCACAAGAAGCGACTATAGATAAATCTATTATTTCTGCAACTTCAAATGATCTTCAAAATTCGCACATATCCAGAGAGTTGACCTTGCAAACAGAATACAATGAAATCGTGGAAGTAATTGTGGATTCAACTCAAGGTAGTTTTTTTTATCAAAACCATATTCTTAAATGCTTTCGTTCGTTGAGTATATTAGTACGAAACGTGTACCTACAGTGATGAATTAATTTTTCTATGATATGTTTCGATCTAGTTCCAAAGACCCCCGTTTCTGACCAACTTTCAATGGAGCAACAGACTTCTGGCATTTCTACTCATACAATGGAAATAGAAAGTGAGTCTGCGTTATCATTTCCTATGTATATACATTTCACTCGCTGTAAAATATATGCACCTAACCTGTATTCTCGTTGCTTTGCTTTGATACCAGTGCCTGTTTAATTTTTTTCAGTAAACAGAAGCCAAAATTCTGATTCGCATAACCATCCTAACCATTTATCTATAAAGCTTATTATTCAGAATACTCCCGTTTGAATTTTTTAGTATAGTTATTGTTAGATTTTTTCTTGATTTTGATATGGTCATCTCTGATAACTGAAACTAGTTCTTTCTAAATACCAAAATAAACTGTTACTGATGATCTTGGTCTCTATGTAGATCTCCAAAGTCATTCTCGACTGCCTGTTCCAATGGGAAAAAGTGGAGAAGACTCGCCAGTAGCAATGGAAATTGAAGGTTTGTTACTTTTTTTCTACTTTTGGGCGTCTTTTTTAATGCTTTATTGCGGGGAATATGATGGGTATATCCGACTACTTAATAAGATTCTCATAGTACTTGGTTATTAAAGTATTTACCCCCCACCTTCCCCAACCTGCAATGCATTAAGAAAAATATACTCAAAGGATTCCGACGATCCCTGATGGAAAATGTCTTATCTTGTTTTCGCGGATCTTTATTATATCAATTCAACTGTTTTGTCAATAGTACTAGGCACTTGATGCTAAGGGGAATTCAATCATACTCAAGTTTCCATATTTCATGAAGTGTTTATCATGTGGTCCGACATTGAGAACCCGAATAACACAGTATCCAATTAAGAAAGATTAGTATCTAAGTATCTATTCTTTGAGCACAGTAACAAAACTTTGCACTTTAGAATTAACTTGTTTGATACTATATGCTGTATCAAAAATTCGCATATGGAAAGCATTGTGAGGATTTATGGAGGTCCAAAATATGTGTTCACTAATCGTTAAGCATCTGACTCGTTTCGCATCCGAGTAACAGTGGATGTTTCAATAGCCTAACCAATTGCGATGTTGTGTGAAGAAGTGGAGTCGCGTCTGTTTCTTTATTCTCTTGTGGCATATTATTCATTTCTGGTAGGAAACATAGCAATAAAATGTATTCTGGCAACTTTTCCGGCTCTTTAGATACTCCTCATGATGATGAGAATTTTTTTAGGCATAAACTCGCAAATGTTCTGCTTGATTTGATTATGACTTTGTGACTCAAACTATGTCAACTCAGTTAACTCAAATGCAATCATAATTCCTAAGAGCTTATTATGAGGGCCTCAATAATACCCGATATCTGTATAGAACAGCGCTTTCTTATATTTTAAATTATATGCTTATCATTGTGAATAACGTGTTTGCTTAATATTGTTACCCTTCTCTTATAGATTCTCTCAGTGTGACTAGACAATCAAGAGTAAGAAAAATCCCCTGGCACTCTAGTTTTTGCTCATAATGCTCTTTCTGTATTTGGTTGTCTTCCTGTTTAGACTAAAAGTCGTAAGAGGGCATCTCGTTCTCCCACCACCCCAATGAGTTCCAACAGTAATGCTGTTGAAGAACCCGCTTCCTCTTTGAGAAAAAGAGCAAGATCGAAAAGAATGAGCAATTCTCTATCAGGTTTGACTTTGTTCTTAAAGTGATTCAACTGACGTTATTGTGGGTTTTTTCATTTAACACCATTTTGCAACACCAGAAAGTGTGTCCTATCTCCATCAAATCGTTCATATCAGACGTCCTCCAAGAGTAGCATCCCTAGAGGGTGTTGAAAACTTGATTTACCTTTCTCTCGCTTCCTCTTTTTTAGGTGGGGCGAGTGGAGACTTCCTGGTGCCATTGTCTGTGTCTCCACGTCGTGTCTGGCCTTCGCCTTTACGTCGATCAGGCTCTATCGGGTATACTTGTCCGTCAATTTCTTGTGTGCACCTTGGAGAAACCAAGTCAAAGAATTCTTGCAGTAAGTCCTGTCAGCGTTTACTACACCCATATAGACATTCAAATAAGTGCGGTTAAAATTTTATTGAATAAACTGAAACTCTCACAGAGTAAACAAATTCAAATCAGAGGAAATACTGGAATTCATGTAAGCGTCGTATGGGTCAAGCTTGTAGCATTGACACTGAAATGGGGCTTTATGCAATTGTTGATACCATATTGTACCGTTGGATGTTGGCCAAGCTATAAGTATTGGGAAAAGGAGGGCTTACATTCAATTTGGCTCTCTCTCGTAGCAGTTGGTTCAGGCAAAGAAGTATGCTTTTGCTTAGAAAAAAAACTAGCATGGAATAAGAGGCCGCTCTGTACTTCAGGCACGCCTGCCATTCTGTGGTATGGATGTGTCCAACTGGATCAATTAATTTTGGTCAGTATGAGGACTGTCTTCTAGAGAAGCATCAAAATACATCCCTTTTCCTCATTAAGCTTTTTGTAATAGTTCCTTAACTTAATTTATTGTCAATAACTATGTACTCTTAGTGAGAATTAGCTACCACGCGTTTACAATGTTTTCTCATACAAGTATATCCGTTATTGTAAAAGTGCATTAAGTTGTATCAAGTGTTTACCATTTTGTGCCATTACAACGGATAATCATTTGGAGAAACCTAATATTTTGATATATATTTTTCTTCAAAGAAAATTATATAAACATACGGAGAGGTAAAAACGTTTTTGTTTTAATTTTGAGTGGGGTTATGTTTTGCCGTTATTAATTTACGAGTTTGCTCGTTGAAATTTCCCATTCAACTTCTGCCTTTTCATTACAGCTTCACATTTTAATGGGTGTCGGTTTGCGTAACAAAAAGTAAAGTTGATTTGAGTGTTGCCTTCTTATTATAAGTGTCAATCCGAAGAAAGCCAGCTCTTCACAAATTCTGATCTCACAAGAAGCCGTTAAGTGGTTGAATTATTGCTTTCATTTCATAATAACTGTATACCACTGTGGAGTTCTAATGCTGAAGAGTTGTGGGCGGCCTCGTATTCGCTGTAGATCAGCTGATTTAATCGGGGCGGTTTACCCCGTTAATTTAGTAATAATGAGCTGAATATGCTTAAAGTGGGTAAACTAGCGGAATAAATTCGAAGTGAGGCAGACGAAATGTCACGAGTTTTGCCTCGAATTCTGTATCCATTGTTTTACTTTTTTTCGAAAATATTTTCAATATTTATAACAAATGACAGGCGTTTTGATAGTTATCATTAGCCCTTTCGCTGATTTCAGGCTTCACAGCGAGGAGGAACAGCAAGGTCACATAAAGTCGAGAGGGGGGGATGGAAGAGTGATTCACAGATGTAAAAGAGACAGGCAGACAGACACAAAGGCTCGGAAAGGTTAAGATGAGTACTCTGGTAGGGGTTGAATATGACATGCAGTGGGGGTGGTGGTTGCTGGAAGTGAGAAGTCAACTGTCGATTAATGGACTTTTTGTCGTATGATTATACGTTGCCCAGGGTGCACCACTAGGAGGTAAGTCTATCCCCCCCAACCCGTATTTTCAATATTACAAGCAGTTTATTTACCAAATAAATGTTTCGAAATCGTGCACATTTTTTAATAACAGTCAAGAATTTGTGCATTTTACTGAAATCAAACATAAATTTTCCTTCTTGGGACTTGCAGCTCACAGTCAAATTTCGCGACGTACTACTGCTCGTACTGGTGATACAACGTCATCTACAACTTCATGTGGCACACAACGAAAAATGATAACCCAAGAGGAGATTCGTGAGATGGAAATGAGACGTAAATTGGGCTTCTTTTTCTTAAAACATCCATTTTTATTGGCCTTGACCCTATTTCGATTGTTAATTTCAGTTATGGACATTTCTGCAAATGATGTAAGTGTCGATCAGGAGCTTATTCCGGTACGCTCGTTTGTTCTCAATCTCTTTTCTGAGAGTGATAGGTATGCATGACCATAGTGTGTATTCCATTTTTCCTACAGACTAAGACTGGCTCTGTGAATCCAGCACCTTCAATTCATGTACCTGAAGACCTCACGCTCTGTGAAGAAAATGTCAATGTTACTGTGCTGCAAGACATGCTAATGGGGCCACAGGTGTCTGAAGAACGGTCTCCTTGTAAGACTCCTACTAGTAAATCAACCGGTCGGAGTAAGAGTCGTCGAAGCGTTCAGTTTGCGCCTTTGGCTGGTAAGCTTACTCTCCCCTAGTGGTCATCAACGTCATCATTGTGTTCTATTAAATAGCAAAATGCTGTAACCTTCGTTTTCAAGGAAATATTAATTTAGTTGAAGGAAAGTATTTCCAGGAATCGTTGAAGCTGTGTTGCACCATAGATACCTCTGCTTTTTGCTGTGTGCTGAGTTTTTATCCTAGTTTGGACCAATTTGTCCGTAATGCCTTCTCAGAGAGTAATTCTGTTTCTGTTTCATTTCAAGATAATTGGAGGATAGGTTCATTGATTTAAATGAATTTAGATTTGGCATCATTTTCCAATGGTTGATATGTATTGGCTGAATGTTTACTGAGGTGTTAGCTTAGCATCTTCTAGCCTTCAAATTTTTTGTCTCCGCCTGTTTTTAAAATTTTTTTCAGAGGTGTTCGAGGAGCATTCAGAGGATAAATGGCGTCGTGTATCATTAGGTATTAATGACGCATCTCCAAGTCTGCCCCACTCGCCACATCCTTCAAGCAATGAACGGAACTGTCCTCCAATGGCTCTTGATGATTTGTCTCCGATTCCGTTCCGTTCATCTGGTCTCAATTTAAACGATACCTTCATAGATAAATGTAAGCTTTATTGTCTATCTTTTTGTTGAAATTCACCTTTATTTCCTGTTTTCTCTCCAATTAATTTAAATCGTATTCTAGCTTTGGAAATGGTTGGGTCTCCCGAATTTCCTCAAAAAACGAGACTAGAGTTGACACAGCTCGAAGTCAACGAACCAGCCAAGTCGAGAGGTGCCCACCCCTCTCTTACTCCACTAGGTAAGAATAACTTACTGTTATGCTTTTGATGATCAGCATGAACATAATAAAATAGCACCTAACATGGTTGTCTATTAAATCAGAGAGTTCAGGGCTTAAGCTCTTATCAAAGGATCAATTTCGTACTAGTTATTGATAGTCAAAAGCTTTGAGACAGAAAATGAGTCCGCCATTTGGAAGGGAACGTTTCTGATTCGTTAATCCTCTACCAAGAATGACAGTTTGAAATTACTTTCGTTTTTTTTACTTTCCATTAAAATTATGCCGTTAGTGTTTCATGTTCAGTAGAATGGTCGTTTTTTTTGATATTCTATAATATTTCATAGCCCAAACATTCAAACCTCATCTTGTAAAGAGAACGATTGTCACTTGAGTAAATTTAATGTGTCCGCATGCTGTATTCTTCTACCTAGGCAGTCGTGATAATGAGAGGACATTAATATATATAAATATGCTACGCACATGTGACTTCGAGTTGGTTATTCTCCTCGTTCCCAAAACCAAGCATATTGGACTCAAATTGTTTCCAAATCAGAATTCAAGATATTGAGAATTAGCGTTGTTAATACTTGCTTCAACAGGAGGTTTCCTTTGGCTTCGATTAGATTCATTAAGTACACTATTCCAGCAAAAGTCATTCTTTGCAGCTGTCATCACTAAATAACTTAACACTGCCTTTTTTTCTATATGACTGCAAATGTCCCTGTTTCCTAACGTCGAAATGTAATTTTAGCCCTTGAAACCATAATGTCTTGGAAAGATGGAAGCCTTTGGCTCTCAACTGATCCTGACGACTTAGTGGCCGCTACCGAAAAAACTTTCGGTAAGTCTTTCACTTACTTGTGTTCTAACTGATGTCGGAAGCAATTCCTACTCATTGTTAAATGGCTTCTGTGTCTCAGGGGAGAATTTGGTTACCGGAGGTCAGACACTCACACCCGAACAATTTAGAGCTACAGTACGTTGGACTTTACTCTTTTTTGTAACTAAAATGAATAATTGTTAAACTTATGTCTGATTACATACATTCGTAGCTTACCCTCCTTGTGGGAAATGGTTCGGAGTTTGACGTCAATCGTACCTCGTGCGGTGAGTTTATCGACTTGTTCTTTTGAACTTATTTTCACTGAATGTGCTTTTCCAAAATCTGACGCTGTTAATCGTTCGCAAATATGCAGACGATAAGTGAATAATTCGAGATAACGGAGCCCATTAAATTAAGTTTGAGATGGCAGCAACTTGATTAGACTCTTATTAGAATAAGAGTCCGCCTTGTTCAATCCACTCTTTCGACCGATAAGTGTTTCGTTTGGGTACCCGAGGCAGCTGTCATACTGATCAGGTTGATAGGGGGGAGGGGACAGTACATGGCCTCGCCTGATATGATAAGACTTTATCCAGGACCGTTACTACGTGATGTCTGTCGAATTTGTACTGGTCATGGACTCATCATTGATCTAATCGATGAAACTTTATTTTTTTATAATTGATGTACTAGGCGGTGATATGCCGCTGTCTATCGATATTACCACCCATAATGCTAATTTATGTCCTCTCGAAAGAATAAATTTTGTCTTATAGAATCTTAAGTCAATTTTTGCCTTAATTAATCCGTAAAATTTCAAGTAATTTTAGTCTTGATAAGAGTGCCGATTTGATGATGATTGATGTCATTGTTGAAATTTCTTAAAGTTTGAAATTATTTCACCAATTTATGCAGTTTTGAAGTTGTTCTAGTTGTTGTTGTTGTTAAAAGAACGAGACCCGGTGCATTATGTGAACTATGAATAAATACTGTCTCACGTTCTTACACACTGGATTTCCATTTCATTTCGTCGTTGTGGTCTTTGTGTCTGAGCCAAGACCATTTGAACCTGAAACAATGCTTTTTTGTCTATTTTATCAAAGAAATCGTATTCAATATCGTGTCATCTGACATTTAGACTTTCTTACTAATGATGATCTGAATTTTATAATTTAGATTTAGCCTTACCAAAGCATTCTGAACCTTTAGAAAGGACTTGTGCAATTGACCCCTCAATGGTGAATCAGTCGCAATGGTTGCCCCCTCCAGAAGAAGGGATGGAATACGACATGGATGCACTCAGCAAGGCTTTGCACTATATGCTCCTGGGATGGACTGAACCCTCCGATCCTATCTTCATTCCTCTGCGTGAGTAATTCTCACCCACTTCATGGTACCGCTTTTTAAAGAAGTCATTGTGAATTACGCCTCCTCTTTTTGTTGCAGCCAAAGTAGCATACCAACGCCGTTGCACAGAAGAAACCGGTAAAGGTGTGCGTCGAGGAACCCGAATCCGTGTTCATACACCTATCGATTCGTGGGATAGGGTGTACAGGGAGGTGCGGGTTAATCCTGTCACAGGTAGGAAAGAAGAGTTACCTCTTGGGTACTTGAGGTACCCCAAACCGGAGGAATTCCGCAGAAGGCAGAAACTGCTGAAAGCCCGTAGATGCGGGTCTTCAGATAGTCCATCCAAGCTTCTTGCCAAAAAGAGGGCGCGAGAGGCTAGGCTAAAGAAGCTTGCTGCTAAGCGGAGACGTGAGGAAGGCAAGAGTATGTGCATTGTTTCGCGTTGTTCATCTGATTGAGG
>UZAE01000544.1:0-21499 GCA_900617975.1 Rodentolepis nana | reverse complement strand
CAGGGTGCACCACGTGGAGGTAAGTCTATCACGCACCCCGGTTTCGTTTAAGTAAGTGTAGTGAGAAAGTGAATTTATGATAAGGACCTCGTCTTTGGAGGGTAGATACATCATGTGATAAGCAAGATTTGACTCTGTTAGGTCATTTTGACGCCCTTTAGAGCCTTACCTAGATTATGAAAATGTGCACAAAAGATTACAAGAAACCTATGTCTGTTAAAGGATTATAAAGAAATTGATGAGACAATGCTCATATCGGTAAAGTTTAAGAGAGACAATTTCAAGGTCATACGTAGCAGCCTACCAACATAGGACACAATCCATAAAACTAAGACTTTGCAAGTTAGTTAAAATTAAAATGTCATGCAGTAAATACGGAGTGTTCAAATAAGACTGATAATAGCGAATGTTAAACTCGATAAGAAAGGCTCTAAAGTTATTCGTCAGCTTAAGGTGAACAGCTGCATTAATTCACTTTGACTAATGTTCAGTAATCTCTATAGCAAGTTCTAAGGGTCCCGGACTATCGCAATGACATAGTTGGGGAAGACGCATTGCGAGTAAAGCGTTTATTGAAATTATACTCTCAGCAAACATGATTAGTCATCGAAGACATCTACCATAATTTGAATGAACATTACTAGCCGTCTATCTGAAAAGTCTGCATGTTCGAGTGTCACGGTTAAGCGTTGAGTGCGTACTCCACATGCTTCAACTTCCTTTCTCGTATTCATTTTCCCTTCATTTAGTCGAATTCAAGGGTGCTAACTCGATTTGACCATAACTTTTTCATTAATGATTAACTAATGGAACATTTTCCCATTAAAATTCAAAACTTTGGAAAAGATATTAATAGAAAGCAATTAAATTAAGAACGCTAAAATAATGAAAGAGCTTCGTGTTAGAAGATGGAACCATTGATAAAAATTTAGTTATTTCATCAATAATAATTTTAATTAACTTATTCTGCAATTCAAAACACATACTACATCAAAACCTCATTTTTGGACACCTAGTAGTAAACTTTCAGGAAGTGTGATCAGATCATCTGATTATATCTATCACCTCACCTAACCATAAAATGGTCAGACGTGTTGGAAGGAAGGTGGGTAAAAAGATTAGGTTAGTTATTAAACATTCTCACTTACTACCTTCCATCATGCTGACAAGCGCAATGAAATGGTGGGCAACCATTCGAGAAGTTAGCTGCTGATTAACAGACTTTATGCCGTATGGGTATACGTTGCCCGTGGTGTACCACGTGAAGGAAAGCCTATCGCCCACTCCGCGCATCGAATATTAAAACTGCAAGACGTGAATGGAACAGAGTTAGTGACAGTAGCCAATGGGGGGGGGGGGGGGGAAATATCGGCTATCTTGCAACCGAAAATCCAAAAAACGGTTTGGCACGAAGAACGAAGACCACAGCAATAAAATCGATAACCTCCCTTAAGACTATGAGGATGAATCATGCACAATTGCGCATATAAAGGCATTAAAAATTTAATAAAAATCGATTCTTGAGCCACGAAAATATATAGTGTAGGAAAAATACACTTTTATCGCTTATATTCTTCTCTTCAAATATTTGCTACCCTAAAGAAACGTTTTAACTCTATTGTTTGTCAAAATCCAGCCGTAATTTTCCTAATTTGCGGCAATTACACAACTTTTGAAGGAGGCAAGTTGTAATAAACTTTATCATAGCTCAACAGCCATTTCATCGATAATTATGACCCTAACCCCCAAGGGATCTTCTAACCAATTTATTCGCTTAAATTAATGCTCACAGAAGTATGTTTTAACTATAATTTTGCTTGTTTGTTTCTTCTTTTCACAATTAGTTTAGAACTGCAGCCTTGGTTTGTCTTTCAGCATTTAGGAAAATTGCTTTATTTTTTCCGATTGTCATACTTAATTAAAATCCCATTAAAGGCATCTGGCTTGACCCGCACAGGAAATTTTAACGCTCTAAAATTTTATCCTAAAATTTAAGAACTTAAATCCTTTTCTGAAAATTAAGAAATCATGTGTCACTATTGCAAAATATGTGAAGAACCCTTTCACATTAAAATCGGCATGAACTTGGATTTAATCGCAAAATTAACGCTCCGATTCCAAGTAATATTAAATTAAACCATCTCTCGGACTTTTTCGTGTCTTTGGCTGGCGATGTGTCAAATTTGAGGTCGATTTCATCATGTCTGTTCGTAAATATTTCTCCATTGTGAAGTCTGTTTTCACACTTTCAATGTTTAGGTATAGAAGTTCAGCCGTGCGGATGCGGCCATAGTAATTCAATTGTAAAGCTCGCAAGACATTCAATTAACTCATCTGGCTTTGAAGATTGGGAGATTAACTTACCCATGAATAAAGGCAAGGAGTATTGCAATAACCTCATTTGAAAGTAGATAGTTCACAAATTCGGGGTGCGCGATAGACTTACCTCCACGTGGTGCACCCTGGGCAACGTATGCTCATATGGCAAAAAAGTCTATTAATCGGCAGTTGACTACTCACTTCTAACTACCAACACCCCATTGTATGTCACATTCTACCACTTCCATAGTACTCACCTCACCTTTTCTCTGCCTTTGTGTCTGTCTATTTTCCACCTTTGAAACACTCTTCTGTCCCCCCCCCACTCTCGAATGTTTCGCTTTGATGTTCCTTCCCCTCTGTGAAGCCTGAAGACAGCTAAAGGGCTAATGATAACTATCATAACGCCTTTCATTTGATATAAATAAATAAATAAATAGTTGACAAATTCAAAAATCGCTTTCCTATTTCAATCCTTACTGAACTACTACGCCATCACTTATATTCAGGCACTATCCTTTGGTTAAAGCTTATAAGAGTCCATTCGTTTTAGCGTATTTAATACCGGTAAATGGGCTTTATATTGACTTCAGCTTTGCTAAAACTGGAATAAGAACTCAATCAATAAGCATTCTTCAATTCAAATTAAAAAGAGATTTCTTTATCTGCAATTGCCCTTTATCAGTTACTCCTTATTTGAAATCCTGCATTTCCAATGCCCTACCTACTCGATTTGTACTCATGAAATAATTAACTAGAGTGCATAATCATCAAATGGGTCCAAATTGTCAAATAAAACTTTCACTGTTCACAACTTGTCACACTGCTCTCTCTCTCTCTCTCAATTCCCATTTGCTTACGGAAACAAACGACCGGGGTGAGTTGAATCGACTTAATTAATGTCAGCAACATCTGATTGCTTTGTATTCTTCCATAATAAAAGCCACCCAATAGAGTGCTACTCCACTACTATTGAAAATTCACCGAGAGAATGGATGAATCATAAACGAATGAAGAATTATGATATGTGAAGTCCCTCACTCTCACTTTCTCTCACTCTTTGTCGGGACGTAATGATAACTTTTTCTCAATACATAAAGCGTTCAAAATGTGAAATTCGAACAAAACTGGGAATCGAGTTAACTGCGCGTCAAGTCAGTGACTAGGGAAACTTCCCTATTGTTAGGCTTTGCCATGCCTACTTATCTACTAAAGGGCTATTTTGTCTTGGGATACTTTTGACTTTATTGGCTTTACAATTATAGTCGACACCAGTGGTACTCAGTTTATGCAGGAGTTAAAATTAACAATAGATAACCACAGTTTCAGAATCAAAAAAATGAGTCAAACAACAACGGTTGAAATTCTAGAGAAGTGGTTGAGATAAAAGGAAGCACGTGCCCTGAATCCATGGGTGAAAGACGATTGAATCATGTAAAATTAATAATCGATATTTTGGCATTTGGGTGGTAAAATATTAGAATTTTTTGAAATTACAGCAAGCATTAACATACACAAAAAATAATTTTCAAAATCACTTGGAATTAATTCGCTATTCGAAAATAACAACGAATCAGATTTATGGGATATTCAACTACTCCGAAGACTAATGTAATTAGCTCAGAAAAAAGAAACGGCATATCCTACCCGAAAATATTTTAGTGTTAATTTGAAATGTTTGAAAACCGTATTGGGACCAATCATAAGACTAGAAATATAAATTCTAACTAAATCACATTTTGATCTGACTTTTAAAATACACTTTTCGAACTTCAATGCTATTTTTGGAATTTCGCGTGACTAGACACAATACTGTAATGACCATTTCTAAATATTCTTGCACTCTCATGAATTCAGATGATGATGATGATGATGTTACTGATGATGATGATGATGATGATGATGATGATGATGATGATGATGATGATGATAGTATAATGCTCATCCGTGAAGCAGTAGTTAGCGTGCACGTCTGCAATTTCTGAGGTCACGAGTTCAGTACACAGTCGGTGAGAGGAATGGCCAACTGCATTGGTTGAATCTGACCAATATGGGGACGGCGTAATATGTGCCCCCCCCCTCTCCCTCAGGCCAGAAGGGTACCAGAAGCCATAACAGTGGAAAAAAAGTTCTGGAATGAGCTCTGCAATTAATGCATGATCCCATTTACTAATGAATTTTAAGTCAAAGGTGGTGGGGGTGTTCATAGAAAAAACTAATTTCACTCGATTTTTGAGTTACCCTTGTCCCATGTTACTTCAAACTGTACAAATTAGGTCCTTTTAATTAAAACTGTGTATTTCTTAGGAGATCATTGTGGAAGCAAACAATATTCATCTAGCCCAGGTCAAGGGTTCAAAGCTGAATGACCAACCATGCTAGTTATTTTTGGCCAATACAAGAACTGCCATGACTTGGGATGTTTTCCAGAGAGGTTCAATGATGTCATATTTCTAACTCAAGGAGAGTGTTGAAAAAGGTTTTCCTATGTAGGCCTGATAGGTCAATCTGTTATGCTGCTAAGGACATGAATTGACTAACCTTAATGACTCGCATAAACGGTCTTGATATTTTCACTTACATTCGCACATGCCTTCACACGCTTGTATTCTATTCACTCTTACGATTCCCTCTTATCACCTTTTCGACAGGTTCCCATTCTTTCTCCCTCAAATTCCTAATGTAGTCTACTCTAGTAAACATTGACCCACAAGGCCTCTTGTGTTCCACTCGTTAGAACTACTGCTTGTTTATTTTTTACTGCTAACCATAGCCTTGTCTACTACTGTCTGGTTCTGGTTCATTTAGTCCCCACACAACTTGGTGTCCCATAAACTGGTGGTCCCGTTCCCTGTCATTTTGTAAAAAGAACGAATCACGATTGCAATATCTGCACTTAATTTTATTATTTGATAAAGCGAATGATCACTACGGTCAGTTAGACTAGTATAGTTTAGATATATAGTATTGTGATGTCATTGATGGAATTTTTACTCTGAGTTAATGCGCAATTAGATGACATCATGGGTATGATTGATGAACAAATTCAAAGAAAACAAATGCGCACATTTCTCAAATTTATTGATATTTTTCAGTAGATTAATCCCAACTACTTCAATCTTCTGAGATTCAATTTCGCAACAAAATGTCGAACTTGAAAACAGTAATTCCAGAATCGACAATTCTTAGGCAATTTCTGGATAACTTTTGAAAGACCTTCAAAATAAAGGAAAATGGAATTTAAATTGACCTTCTAATTTCCTGTTCGCTTGAAAAGCAAACTTATGCCTTAAATCTATTAATTTTTTAACACTTTTGTCAAAAAGTATCATTGATAACTACACAAAATTTACAAAACGCGAGATCTCTTGATTTTAATTTTTGGTATTTTTAAAACAGCTGGCCGCTTAATTTCCGATAATATAATTTATATGTTAAAAATAGTGCCTCGAAGTAGCCTTTTATGTAGAAAAACTTGGTACATTAATCCATGAAAATGATACAATGGGTATATCAAAAGGTGTAGCAGGGAAGTAGAAACAGTAGAGATCATTGTGAAGAAGTAGATAAGTTGAGAAAATGTTTTGAAATTCTTTTTTTAATGCTTCTGCTCTATTTTGTGGGTAAAGATTGGTCCAGTTTACAAATTACTTAAGATTTAGGTAATCGAAAATTTTGCAAAAAACGGCAATGATGATTATGAAGTGACTCTCTGTCTAAAAGATCCAAATGTTATAAACTGAATTTTAATTATTTAAAAATGGAAACATGAAGAACTACTCACCATTCCGTAATAGAAGAATGTGATATTGAAGTAAGAATGATTGCTTCCGACTGTCTGTATGCATTTCTGTTGTGATAAAACAACGTATTTCAGTATTTCATAATATGCTGATAACTTGTCACGCTCTTTAAAATGTATGAGTCTAGCGATCTTCGTATGGCGCTATTATTTACTCAAACAGTATTTCCTGAGAGGTTAATGGGTTAAGAGATTTGTCCCAAAAAGGGACACAGCGGTTTCTTTAAAATGTCGCTTCTGAGCAGGAATAGAGAAAAAATTGAGAAAATAATCTACTTTGTCTGACTGGTCTATTCAATCATTGTTGTATTTTACCCGTTACTATATCCCCGTTTCACAAAATGCAATAAACTCAATTTCTGAAAATTATAAATAGAAATTTTCTAGACAATTTTGCATTTTTATTTTTATTATTGAATTCCGTTTCAGGCCTGTGGGTCCATAAGTGCCTGATGTCTGGATATATCTGATGTCGTCAAGATTAATAAAAGCTTAATTTAAATTTAATTAACTCAATAAATAAATTAAATTTAAACCAATTAAGAAACTGAATTAGATGTCAGTTTTCACTCTTGAGATTTTTTTAATTTATATGTACTTTTGCAACTCGGTTCTAGGTCGTCTGACAGCACTTGAAGATGTGTTAAAAGAATTGCTCAGTTTGAAGTAATGGGTGGTATCCTGGGTATTTTGAAACTTCAACTTCAAAATATCGTGTTAGATTATTTGTCTTTCCATCTGCTAGAAGGAAAAATGTTTTTGAAGCGCTCTAACCGACTCCCCGTGACCAAATATCGCCCCTTAAATAAGCATTTAAAAATGTGAACAAACATCTTTGCTACCATCCAGGGGACAAATAGCAAAACTTGAATTTTGAAATTGTCTTTTATTGTTTAATAAATTTTGCAAACACTCAAATTCAAAAAATTAAATGAACTAACTAGTGTCTTTTTGATCCTCTCTCACCAGGTAGTATCAGTTGGACTTGCTGTTATTCCAAGTCAGTTGCTTTCCAGAACTAATAAATGCAACTATTTTTGGTAATTTCGAGGGTAATAATAACAATAGTAATTTCTTTGCACCCTCATATTTAAAATATTTCATAACTTTGCAAATTGTACGATGGGATATTCAGCTCTTTTTTGTACTTACTTGCAATAAAATTATAGTATGTGCGTGTGCGTGTGTGTGCGTGAGTGTGTGCATCTATCTATCCTTTTACGCAAAGGTATGTTTTAGAAAAAACCATTACGTAGTAGGCATAGCTATGTTTCAATCACCCTGCAAAGATGCCTCAATTGCATTCAACAAAAAGACGTTTGTGTATACATATTAGCTTCTTCATGATTTTTTCTATATTTGATGTTGGGAGTTTTGAAAGGGGATGAAGTTAATCAGTTTTGTAAGTAAATTGGGGGCAAAATAATGGCGCAATGTTTCAACCAATTCAAAGGGTAAATTTACTTTGAAAGATTGGCTGTTTACATCATTGTATCTAGCAACAGCATTAAAATGCAAGCGACCATTAGAAACGATTGTTTTTTTCCTTCATTTGCATTATCGATTGATCTTTGACAGTTGCTTTTGTATTGTATCAATGGAACCACGCTGCTTAATTGTAATTACCCGATAATTCATTTCTTGAGTTGAGCTATGAATTTTGGTTAGTGCCAACTCACAGTACTTCAAGTTCAGATTAATAATATCACCAACTGCATTAAATTTGTAGGTCCCAAACACGTGGTTACAGTCATTCCAATTTAGCAACTATCTTTAATTTTAAATTATCACCATGTCTCCGGATGTCAGTCTCGACCCCTTGGGAGATCATAGTACGTAGACATAACTTTTCAATCCGGGATGTGCGATAGACTTGCCTCCACGTGGTGCACCCTGGGCAACGTATACTCATACGGCAAAAAAGTCTATTAACTGGTAGTTGACTTTTGACTGTATGTGATATTCCACCACTTCCACAGTACTCACCTCACCTTTTTCATACCTTTGTGTCTGTCTCTTTTATATCTTTGAAGCACTCTTCTGTTTCCCCTCCAGTCTCGCTTTTTTTCACTTTGTCTTCCTCTCTTAATGATAACTATCCAAACGAGCCTGAAGTCAACTAAAGGGCTAATAATAACTATCAAAATAAATAAATACTTTTTAATCAAACTGAACATCACTACACCGTCAGGAAATAGGAAGGAGAAAATTTTCGATCGACTTCATACAAATTAACATTGTTTTAGTTAGATCCTGAGCCAGTACTCATCTTGATCTTCTGCAGGTTCACAGACGGTAGACTCGAACCGTTCTATCCCTCATTAGTTCTGATCGGCTGTGATTAATCATGTCGTCTGTCACAACCGATGGGTGATATTACTCGTTATTCTTCGCCAAATAATAAGACTTCTATACTAATAAACCAAACGTATTTTCCTGGAAGCATTATTGCAATTATTATTTCAAGATACTTGGACCCAGAGTAGGCGTTCTTCTCCATTCAATTGATCACCTTAATTAGTAGAAAAATAGCATCATCGTCATTTATTGAACCAGTCTGATTTCAAATTAAGAATAGAAATCAATTCAGATTTATTTCAAGTAACATGATAAACACATCTGACCCAATTAAAGCAGATTTTGAGGCCATCGGAGTTGACACGTTTAATCTTCTGCGGTAGATTGCATTCGATTTCAATCACCTCGCCGTCATCACAACATATCGCCAGGTATCATCTCTAACCAATTGATTTTTAAGCATCAAAAAACCTGTCAGTATAGACAGCAAAAAGCGAAATTCCAATATGCGTTAAGAATTCTAAAAATAATCTTGTGCCAACTACTTCCACTTTAAGAGTTAGAAAAAAAGTGACTAAATGTTAATTTGTAATTTAGTTAATTGAATGATTTCATTAATAATTGACAAATAAATCTTGAATCGTGTATTTTGAGCTATTGTTTTAAAACCTGATTGGGATAATTATTGAAAGGCAACAACTGTATATATACCAACACTTGTTAACATAATCCCGTTTTGGGACTATCAATTCATTTAATTCAGGACAAGTAGGACTTATGGTTATTAGGAATTGGTACAAAAGGTGTTAACGAAAAAGCATTGATTAGATTTGCCCTGAACGTCAATGCATTTTGATAGAAAGACAAGTCAATATGAATGGCTATTGGCATTATGGATGTTGTATAAATCAAAGGAATCAAGAACACTAATAAGGTGTGGAAGTTGAGGAGAGTCAATAGTCTACCTTCATTTTAATTCTGAGTGCGGAGTGAGCGAAAGACATACCTCCACGTGAAGCACCCCAGGCAGAGTATACGCCTATGGTAAAAACGTCTAAAAACGAGTGGTTGATTTCTGACTTCAAACTACCATGACCCCACTGAATGTCATATTTGACCACTTTCACGGTACTCACCTTTCCTTTTACTCTACTTTGTGTCTGTCTGTCTCCTCTACACCTGCGAATCATTCTTCTGCCCCCCCCCCTTCCTCGACTTTTGGTGACTTTTCTGTTCCTCCCCTCTGTGAAGTCTAAAATCAACTAAAGGACTATTGATAACTCTCACAAAGTCTGCTATTTGATACAAATAATTCTGAAAGTGTTCACAATTTCAGAGGATTTCCAGGTTGATGATAGAGAAAAAATGGATGATTGCTTTAATTATGTGCTTGGTAAGGTTATTTTGACTTCCGGATTCCATCTTGCGGTCAGGAGAAGATATGCGACGCTGGAGACCATCTTTTGTGAAAACCAGTCCATCGCATTAAGAGTTCATTTACGATGAAGTAGAGAAAAGATTCTTTGATTTACTAATTTACTCTATCTTCTGTAACAGGAGTGTGGAATAGACTTACCTCCACGCGGTACACCCTGGTCAACGTATATTCATACCCCAAGAAAGTCTATTAACCGGCAGTTGTCTTCTGACTTCAAACTACCATGACTCCACTGTGTGTCATATCCGACCTCTTCCATAGTACACACCTCACCCTTTTTCTACCTTTATGTCTGCCTGTCCCTTTTACTTCTGTGAACCACTCTTCTATTCTCCCTATTGACTTTTTTCATTTTGGTGTTCTTCCCCTTTATGAAACCCGAAGACAACTAAAGTGATAATGCTAGCTATCATAAAGCCTGCCATTTGAGATAAATAAATCTTCTGTAATATGTATTCAAACGTAAGCCAGCATCTTATTGATTTTGAGCTACTGAAAAACGTGACAATTTAAACTGTAAAGTGATTTTCTATCAAAAATAAAACATCGGTATGAAATTTATATTTACGGAAAACCCTAATTTGATAGAAATGCATTCTATTTCGATTGAAACTATAATGATAGCTATGATGACAATTTTAATAGCTAACTTTGGCATGTCTTATTATAAGAATCTCTAACTTGATCATTCCTTAGTAAGGATGCATTTAAGTAGTATGAAGGAGTGCGATTAGCCTCCTCACATCAGGGTGTACCAGTAATAGCTCCATGGGCGATTCTCGTGTGTAAATACATAAGACAGAGAGATGTATTTTCCAAAAAAACTTCCCAGCTCAACATAAAAGATCTGTGCATTTGCCAGTAAACTTAGAGGGCGGATTCAACTGATGAACTTTTTATGTGACTTGTGGAAATAACCAGACCTAGAATACTGAAGTTCAGTAGTTTCACATGAACAGTATTGGTGGATATTATAAATAATGTTATTTATATCATTTTACCAATTTTTATTCCGACATTTATTTTCTAAAGTTACGAGTTTGTCGATGTGAAAGTAAATTAGAGAATTTTTATGGTTTTCAAATTTAAATTAAATATTATTTCCAGACAATTAATTAACATTTAACTTTCGTCTTTTCTAGTACTTTGGCCCTCGGTTTGTGATGGAGTTAATTAATTAACACGAAATATCATTTTTCTCATTTCAATTTAATAAATTGCAAATAAAGTAAGGACTTTTAACTATGTATCTGGCAATTAGCTTAATGCTAATTTTTTTCTTTTAATCGTTGTTTTCAGAGCCAAAATTGTGCAATTTTAATATATCCCTAACGGGATGTACGATATATGTTTACCTCTTCATGGTGCACCCTGGGCAACGTATACTCATACGGCAAAAAGTCTATTAACCGGTAGTTGACTTCTCACTTCAAACTACTATCACCCCACTGTATGTCATATTCAACCCATTTCACAGTACTCATCTTACCTTATCTCTGCCTTTGTATCTGTCTGTCCCTTTTACATCTGTGAATCATTATTCTGTCCTACCTCTCGACTTTTGTCACTTTGATGTTCCTCCTCTTCTCTGTGAAGCCCGAAGTCAGCTAAAGGGCTACTGATAATTATCAAAACGCCTGCTATTTGATATAAATAAATATCTATTTCTCTAACAGTTCCAGGAAAACCTTGGTGTAGAAGACGAAGAATAAATTCATCTCTTTCAATTTTTTGCCACAAAAAGTCCTGTTTTTTATCGCATGAACAAACAAAATTGCCATTCTCATCCCCTACCAACTGAATTAAGTTAAATTCCTTGAATCACCAAATGATTTTGAACCGATTTTAGTCATCTCCAGATATTTGCACTGTTAAGAAGAAGTCTTCTCATACAGCCCTTTACTTCAATTAAGGTGTGTATGGAAGACATGAATTTATATTCACTTACTGATTTCTGATGGCCACATCTCCTATTCGGCCATCTATGGAAAATCAATATCATTCTTTTATGTGAGGTCATTTTGACAATCGGGTGAATTGGAACACTTAAACATTACACCACCGGGTCTCTTTTCTGATAACTTAAATATGATCCTTACCAAATGGCTAGGTACCATCATTATTATTTCAAATGGCAGGCTTTATGATATTTATCATTGGCCCTTAAGCTTTGACTTCAGCTGCCCCCAAGGGTGGGGGGGTACATATATAGCAGTTAATTAATAGCAGTTCATTAGCTGTCTTCTTGCTTCCCAGTATCTTTGGGTTTCCGTCGTTGTCTTTAGGACTGGACATTGAATCAGGTGGGTCTTCTCCATTTCTTCCTGTAGGTTACATAGAGGGCATGTGGGTTGAGTGCATACTCCCAATCTGTGATGGTGTTTTGCCAGGCAATCGTGTCCGATACGTAGTCTAAACTCAGCAACGGCTTCGATTCTTGGCCAGTCGGCTATATCGGAGAGTGCCACTGCCCACTGTTTCTCCTTTGTTCGAGCTTTAAGTTCGTTGCAACTTGAGGTCTTGAATTCTCTTCTGATTAAGGCCTTCATTGTGTGGAAAGACATTGGCCGGTCCATGCATTGCAAAATCGTTGTCCCCTTCTTAGCAAGTGTGCCAGCAAGCTCATTGCCTTTAATGCCACAGTGACCAGGAATCCATTGTAGGACCACTGTTTTGTTTTTCTCTCTCAGCAGCTGATAGCTGGCTAGGTACCATCATGAAACCCATTGATAAAACTTTTTACTGGGAAGGATTTAAGCAATAAACTCTAATGAATTATGAGCAGTAAGTTGAACTATTTGAAGATTGCTAATTAGACGAGTTATTTTAATGAAATGGGCACACGTGAATGACAACTTCACCACTCGCAATCTTGGGAACCGTAACTTTCCAACATCAATTAACGAAATTACATGTGATAATTCTTATTTCTTGTTGATACTGAACACAGACTTTAGCTGATATCAACTGGATTCCCATTGGCTGTAGACATTAACAGTAAAACAAATATGAATTTACCGTTTGGATGGTAATGTAGACTTCAGAACATCAGATTTTTGGATCTTACGCTTTAGTAAGTTTCAAAAATATTTTTCACTTTCTAGATTTTCTCATGAAAAAAATGAATGATTTACTTCCTTGGTTGTAAAATATACGGAAATTGTAATATTAAGTTGAATGAAGATTATAGATCTTAAATAATAGGTCCCTAGTGAGTTTCAAACGTGTTTGCTCTTGAATTGGATGTCAAACTCTGTCCAGGCTAGCCAAGATTTGGGACAATAGGGTGAGTTCTCTTAATTATACATGCTCTCTCTTCATTTCAATGACTTTGATCTAATTATGGTTTGATCTCAAAATAACTTACTATATCTTACTGGCTCTAGTGTCCTTTGATGTGCTATTTCTGTTATTAGTAAATAGCCCTATTGTGTTAATCAGGGCGTTCTTGTAGTACTTTTGTACGGGACAATTAGAAATTACTTTGAGAAGGTAGATCCTGCAACTGGCAAGGTGGCTACTCGCCTCATATTTAGCTCCATTAAGTTCCTCTAGTAACTGACACCAACCCCCCCCCCCCCCCCCCCCCACCCAATACCCAAAGCGCATTCCTTCTGGTCTTTTACCCCCACTTGGTACTCTTATCTAATTGACTGATTTTGCAATTGCTATAATTTCTTTGGAGTGGACATTAATACTTCCTTGAAAAAGGCACCAACAATACCTTAATTTATTAACTAGAGTGGCATAAATGTTAACAATACCGATAAACTTCCTGTCAATTGCTTCAGTTTTCTACTTACCGCATATTGAGATTCACTCTGCTCTGTCTATGCCTCATTCAGTGTACATTAGTCTGATCAACCTTTTTTCCCAATGACTTAAACATCCTGTACTGATCTCCTTCCACGCTTCTTCGGTTTGCCCTTTTTCAAAATAGATGCGTTCTTCTAAAATTTCATTAGAAGGACAATGGGTTAGCGCCTTTCTACTCTAGAGCGGTTCCTGCTTTTATTGTTTGACACTTTGAGTGATTGGAGTTAGTTCATTGAAAAAAGTAAGTGAATAAGGTAGTGATCAAATCTACCCTTTATCCTCCCAACATGCTATGTTCGGGGTCAGGAAATGGCAAGTGGTTAGTGGCTTTAAAATCCTCCCAGTATTTAAAAGGCCTTCGACGGACAGGAAAATTGCACTATTGGGGAAGAGTACTACTCTTAATAATCACCATTAACATCTGACACATGCTCAATCTAGCCTCCTTTGCACAACATGAAGCAGGCTTACTTCACAATTTCCTTGGGAAGGGCTCGGTTGGCTTTTGAAGCACTGGCAAGAAGAGCTGTCTTTTTTCTTAGCGCTCATTGCATGCACAATGGTTCCCACGTGGTTCAGATCTAAGGATCTTATGGTTCAATATTAACTACCCTGATTCGTAATCCAGAGATAATGGACTATGGTGATTGGAATTTAAACTTAGCCTCTCCATAAAGCATGTGAACAATCGACTGCATGCTAGCTTGTCGGTCTTATCATGCCAAAGACCTTTTCTTGACGCTAAAGAGCCGGATTGATTGTGCTTCAACGGGGTGTTTCACATTGCTCATGAGTTTTAATTGCCTTTGTCAGACCATTTTAGAGGTCCTTAAATGTGAAAAGTTGGCCTTTACGATAGTTATATGAGCTTGAAGTGGCAAAGATCTTAACTGAGGACAGGCTTTATGAGGTTGACTGAAACATTTAATTAACCGTGAAGACAAAACCCTAGTTCTAGTGCCAGGGTGGTGATTCAACAGTTGGCTCGGTCGATTTTCGACGAAATCTGCTGTGTAAGTCCAATCAGATGCGATTGTTTGTCCCGTCACTTTCTTCAAGGCACAGCCCTCTCGTATCCTCTACTGTGATTCTCCTGTTCATGCCGGATTACCTATACAGTGTTGAGGGAGCAATGAGCAATAATCATGATCTTCTCATTTTGAAGGCTGGTGCGAATCGTCACTATACAAATTATTCCCTTCCATGGTTCAGGTAGGATTCATTCAACCCTTCCCGTTTTCATCGCCTACATGAAAAGTGGTTTACTCTTCCAACTGAAGCGTAGTGCGCACAAGTACCTTTAACACATGCTAAAAGCCGCCCACTATTGGTCTGTGAAGCTTACCCTCAACGCCCTGTTCTAAGTTGTGTTCCCGTATTCTCAGAATAGCTTGTACGGGTGAGACGTAAATCGACTCAGGTTTGCTGCCCTCGCAAAGGGTTTAATCATTACCATAATGCGCCTCAAACTACAATATGATCCTCAAACACCAGACTTGAAGCGCCTAACTGCATCAGCCACTGATCAGATCTTACATTCTAGGTACTCTAATGCCCCAACCTCAAATCCTACAATTTAAGAGGCCGTAACTGCTCAAATAATCCTGCTCGGATAGACTTGAAGATAGTCCTCATAGCTTTTCAAATGACCGCAGGCCATAGTTCGGCCATTTTGATTCTTTGTCAAGAGGTGGCATCTTACTTAAATTTCAACCTGGTAAAATGTCGCACCCCCCCCCCCTTAGACCATTTCAAGCGGTAACAGACTTGCCTTCAGGAACTTAGGAAGTCATCGCTTCAATCATGATGCTATTAGTTGGTTTTAAGGACCATTTCAGCATTTCGCTTCTAGCCTATACCCCACTCCCTTTACACGCATTTCCATAAAATTGTCTCAGAAGTCAATAGCTAAGTATTATCTCGTTTACTTGTGTTCTGCTTATCTACCTATACCTCTATCTCCCTCTCTCTCCCTCTCAAGCCCACATGCAGCGAAGTGAACCAGAAATTTGAGAGAGGAACAGGGAACAGACAGACGCTCTTCAACGCACAATTCATAAACTATACATAGACGGGTTGAGGAGGCAGAGATGGAATACAAGAGAAGCTTGAAATGGACACATGTTCGTGTTCGCCGATGATGCCTATTTAGCACAGAGTTATTATGTTTAACTTCACGGCAACAAAATGCAACATATAGGAGAGAGAGATTGGATGTGTGTAAGCAAAAGGGAAAAGCCAAAATTGGGTATGGGTTTGTGAAAGACCTTTATAAACCGATGCTTCCTCATTGGGGATCGGTTTTTTTGCTATTTTGTCGGGGTGGTGGCTGTATTGAAATATGGGAGGGAGAGAGATTTACTGGCTGTTGTTGTTGTTGTTGTTGTTGGGACTGGAATGCAGAATTTGACGGTTGCTGAACAGTGGGGGCAGTAGCGGCGGCATTGGAAGATGGAAAGAAGTGCTGAGTTTGCGGTTGAGGCTGATACGCAACGGATTCCTGAGCAGTAGCAGCAGGAGCAGCAACGGCAGTCTGACTGCCTTCAGTAACCTCCGAGGCCCGTACTTTTTGATTTATCTGCTCCAAAGTTTCGGGGGTGAGATAAGGGCGGAGATTATCGAAAGCCTGTTTGTATGTCCGCAGTTGAGTATTCTCCTGTTGAAGACTATTCACTGTCGTGCGCAAGGCTTCAATCTCAGAACTCAGCTGGGCATAGTGATCCTGAAGGGTCTCCATTATTGCCCCTCGAATTACATCCTAGAAATAGAGTAAACCAATTATTGATATTAGATATCCGATATGCCGATTAGCTTCGGTGTACGTTGAGACGTTAACAGGTCAATCAAACGAGCAAACAAGTGCGAAAAATCTACTGTCAAATTGCACATACTAATTAATTCAGCTTCTTGTGTAAAAGAGACAGTAAAAGCTTGAAATTTCTTGCGAAAAGAACTACCAAATGTGTGTTGCCTAGGTGACCACGCATAGATGTTGATTTGATGTTACCACAAGAGCATGCTCAAACCCAAGAACATACTAGAGTGATTTGATAGACGTCTACCCTTGACGTCAAAATTCAGCATGTGCATTAGATATATTTTGGTAGAGGCTTTCCTGCTTATTTTTTTTAATTTCACGATGATTGCTCCAGTGTGATGAAAGAAACGCAGATGCCAAAGGGGAAACACCACTGCTTACACATTTTAATAAATGTGATCTCGAGAGAAATTAAGCGCTCAATTGCCTGAGCTACTTCACCGGCATAACCGATGCAACCCATTGCAAACAAGGAAGGGAAGCAGATCGGGATAAATTAGAGCTAAAATGTCAAGAGTGCAAGGGCATAAATGCGAAGGAATTCGATTTCTACTCGACTGCTAAGGCAGGTAGCAAAATTTCCGGTCTAGTTTTGCTTTTACCGTTCCAGTAGCCCAAAAAAAACGAATCCAACACACACACACACTTTTGCCAAATCAGAGGCAACGAAACCGGTGCACATTGCCACAACTAAAACGATGCAAATGGCCAAACAACGCTGATTAGATCTTATCAACACAAGAGAGGTAGGCGGGTGAATGTGAGTTTCCCGTAAGACCACCGCCAGGATAACTACCCTCTACCAGGTCGTGTTGTGAGCATTTCTCACAAGGGGCTTGGGAAGTGCCGAAAGCTAAAGCAATTTATTCGCAAATATTTTCTATGTATTTATAAGTCGAGTACTCTTAAATTTGTTGCAACTGACGAAATCATAGCAAGTGCCATGCTATGAACTTTTGATGGTATAAAGGAAGCGACAGGAGACAGCACCCACCCTCATAAATGAGTATGAAACTCAAACTTGAAATGCTTTGCAGTGAACCAGAATCCACTCCAGACGAAACCACTAATAGAAGTTAGAGAAATATTGCGTAGCTATAGCGATTCAAACAAGAGATAGGGATCTTGAAATTTAGCTTTTGTTAGAAGAGAATAATAAAACGACTATTCTGCAGCCATTGATTCGACCAACAGGATAAAATCGATAGGTAATATTTAAGAGATATGCAACTTTCCAAATTGCTTTTGAATCGTTAACCTCCAAAAGATTTAAATGAAGAGCAAGTACTGTTGCATGCAAAATGCTTCTTTCAGCTTCAAAATGAAGAAGTAAAAGAGCAAATTGGGCTAATTTTCACTTTTCTGCTTTTACAAAAACCAAATTCTTTAAATATATATATCTCTCTACATATCAGGTGGCTGGAAAAGTAGCACGTTCGCAAAATGAAAGGAGGAAAAATCTTTGTTCTAACCGCCTTTTTTACCCTTTCGTTATAAAGCACATTAATGCTTTGCCTTATGGCATTTTGCCGTTAATGAGATCAACTGCAATTTTTACACGTTTCTTTAGAAGAAGGCGTTTTGGAGCCTCCTAGTGGTGGTAAATGCATCTTCAGTCATGACCAGTTAGCTCAGTGTGGATACTTTTATAAAAATCGTACGACAATAAAGGCAGAATGAATTTCCCATTGATATAACAATGAGAAATTTTATCCATGTAAAATACAGCCTGAATAAAAAGCTTTCTTTCTTTCTAAAGGTTTGATTTATAGTGTTCCGCTCATCTCGTCTTCCCCCCCCCCCCTCCCCTCCTCTAGACAGTGCCACATGACTCCAAAAAATGTGGAAGTACGCAGGAACAACAATTTCAGGTGATGTTGTTGCTGCTGCTGCCGTTGCCCTTGTTGCAATGTGCATTTTCTTAGCGCGAATCGACGACTAAAGGCGCGCGCGCGTGCAAGTCAGAGAAAAGGTCAAACAGCCACTACACATTTTAACAATACACAACAAATTTACTGGAGAGAGATCGGAATTTATGCGTACGACAATTAAACTACCAGCAGAACCAGATAATAGAAGCTCAAAGTAAGAAAGTTCTAGAGACTAATTAGTTTCCATCTCATTTGTAATCCCATAAATACGCAACCATGGAATTGGAAGTCAGTCAGTAGGGAAGTGCACAGATCAATAATGACCACTTCCAATATAACCAATTAGAGGTTAAGAGTCAATATATCCTTGATTACAAATCTATATTGCTGGAGGTAGAAGTAGCCATTATGTCAAGATGATTGCCACCTACCGTTCTTGAACCTTTCAATGATCCACTATTCTTAAACTGATAAACGTGCATGCCCGTTCATTCTATCCAAGACCACTTTTTTTTCACAAATACATTTACACCACAATTCCTAATATATTAATAAAATTCGAGTTAGTTGTATAACGACTAACCTTAAACTGTCGCTAGCCTACGAAAGATGATGACATTGCGCTAACCTACTAATTAAAAGGACTGGTTGAATGAAAGTTTCTCGTCATCAGATGAAGGCGGGAGGAGGGGAGGGAGGGAGGGGTGGGGGGGGAAGAGAAACGTCTTAAATAGTATGCAACAAATTCAGAGCTTAGAGGAGTAATATGGATTGGAAGTTTTACCAGCAGAAACTCGTAAGTTTGAATTAAATTGATCAAATCATAGAAGCACAGAACGTACACACAAGAAATAAAACGCCCTAAAAAATTGATTTTGTGGCACATGAACTAGCAACTATGCCCCTTAGCGTACCGATTTTCCCTCTTCACCTCGCCTTAAAATCCCAACTAAAGCACTTCCTTAGTACATTGTTTAAATACTTTGAAGTCTATCTTCTTTCTATTTTCATTGTGAAGGTGTTCAGGGCAGAAAAAAAGGGCTAGAAGTTCAGAAATATAATCTTTTCAAACAAGGTTGTAGACATTTTAAAGATTTACAAATCAGTGAGCTGAGGCATAACTGGCATAAGGAGCATATATATATATATATATATATATATATATATATATATATATATATATATATATATATATATCCTCTGCACCTGTCACTCAGAGTGATCTAAAAGTCTATCAATAGAAAGACCATTCGCAAAGACAAAAAGTAAGGCACATTTACTCGCTCTGTTGACCTGTCAACTTTATTATAAATGGTTAAACTAAGCGCACATGACTATTATGAAAATTAGTACTCATTTCTAATTCCGCTAATAAAAATCTAACTCCAATCTAGTGCACTCAAAAGGCTTACCGAACGTAGCATGATCATACGAGAAATAGTTCATTCATCCTCTAACAAGTGAGCAGAGAAAATTGAGATAATTAAAATCTAAAGCTTTAAAAAGAGAGAGAACAACTCGAGAAAAAAAGAATCCTAATATCTAAATCGAGAAAAGCACCACACAGCTTGTAGGGAAGGCATTTCTAAAAGGGAAACAAGTGTCAGGTACACAAATATATCTCTTCGTTCATAGCAAACTAACCCGTCACGAATGTCCCATCCTGTTTGCGCATATGTCAGATCAATTTAACTGGAAGAAACCCATTCCCTAAACAAAGCAATTTTATTAAATTAAATACTGAACGAAATCAGGTGAAGACACATCACTCAGTGACGTGTTACAAAGCACATGATCTAAGAACAGGTACATTTTCTTATCATCTAACTTCGTTGTAAGCGTGAGAAATGAACTTATTAGATCAAAAAAAGCAATAGTGACATAAAATATAGGACAGGTGAGAAGTGAGGACATACCATACACTTAGGAACGGGTGCCTGCAAATTTCCAGAGACTGAGGTAGTAGTCGCATTAGTATTGTTATTAGATGACGGTGAATTGGAAGGCATCGCAGGATGAGGTGGTTGGGAGAGAGGAGAAGGGAGGGAGAATTGCATGGAGGAGGGAGATGAGGCGTTCAATTGCCCATTGGCGAGGGCAGGAGCATAAGCATTCGCCACGGCCTCTACAGCCTCGCAAATATTCCTCGAAGCGGCGCTGAAATCCAAGCTGGTTGCTCCTGATGCCAGATGACCATCAGTTGCTGCACGGAGATTTGAGATTACCGAGGGTACGATGTTCCGCGCGAATTCCGCTGTTGTGGTGGCAGCTGATGTAGTAGAAGCAATAGTAATTGCTGAAGTTGGTGGCTGGTGTTGTTTGGCCTGCGTCTGTGGAATTGCAATCGTTGATGTGCCATTCTCAGGTAGACTAAAATGGTAAATGAATGAACCTTTCTCAAATTTTATAATGAAAAGCGGGAATAGAAGTGATAACCAACGGTGCACACCGTGTGAGCGGAATTACTAACCTCACTGACTTAGCATAATTTCATATTAGGTGGACTCAATTACGAATATCCTCTGCTTAAAATAAGTGATAGGAAACACCTTTCTACATTTCTGCATTCAAATGCATTATAAATCAGTTGAATCTTTCTTTTGATTATGGTTCCGAATTTAATAAAAAAAGGGTAACTTATTGCATAGCACCATGTAAAAGAAAGTAGTTCACAAGCAGGTACAAATCGGAACCAAAAGAAACCCAGCAATATGAGATGATTAAATTGAAACAACAGATTCTGAAAATGGTGATGGACAGGCTAGACAGTTTCCGAATTAACCAGAGTAAAGAATGTACATAGACAGCTTTCATCTTCCCCTTTCTTCGGATCTAACATTATCTACTAGCTATCCGCATTCCTATGAATTTTGTTGTACAATAATGTACAACATAGAATTAGGAGGAATCAATGCTCTATTGAATAGTAACTTGGGATGGTGCCTTAACTATCTCGGAGTAGTTCCAATTTCATAAGCACTAAACTGTAAACTGAAAAGAAAATTGGCAGAAAAGTGAGTTGACAAAGGGAAATTTTAATCTGGATTCCACTGGCATTTTGCACAAAGTAGGCTGTCCAAAGTGGTGCTGAATCATCGCCAATAAAGAACGTTTGTCTAGGGCTTCCTCTCCCAACC
>UZAE01000543.1:0-21503 GCA_900617975.1 Rodentolepis nana | reverse complement strand
GGGGGGGTAAAGAACGATGCATTAGAGTGTAGAAAGCAGATTAAGCATTACACTACTGAGAGCACGGGATCTAGCAGAGGGCGTAAAACACTACTGTTGATACGGGAGAGTAATTATAAATGCAGATTAGACACAGTCGGATCACATGAATGCCCCCGATTACGAGTAGAGATAGGAATGAATACTAGGATAGTGGGGCGACAACCAAATTCTGCGCTAGCGAGAATTACTTTAACTAAATTAATAATATGGTTGTCACGGTATACATTTAAATACCCACTTTCTACGAAAATACGTTAAGTAAAAACGTAATGTAGCTGCTCACTCAATAAACTTTAAAACTAAGATGCGAATATTACAGCAGAAGACTTTAAGAATAAAGTTTTAAGTTTTTACGATGATATATTAGAAAAGTAGCTCCAGAATATGATTTTTCAGGAGAAGGTGGATGCAGAATGTCACATTTTGGAACAGATCAATGGTGAAAGAATATATACATTTTACACTCAATAAGCACGAGACGATAGACACTTAAGGATTCGAATTGAGAATTTAATTTAAGGAGTTTACTGGTATCACGAACATTCCATAAATCAAGTTTGTAATGAGATAAAAGCAGGCATCCGAGATTATTCCATATGAGTTTTAACGCAATTTAATAATAATTGAAAGTCAATTGTATGGACAAATCAGCTAAATTTATCAGCGTTCAGGTTTGCCAATTCTGAACAAATTGAACATTTGATGCCGACAATCAATGGCATTAATTTACTATATATGGTGATAAACAAATAAATTGCCATATGCGGGAGAAATGCCATCATATTGACAAGACGGTAATGTTAGTAGGCTATAAGAGTAAGAAAATCAATAAAATCACAAACACCGTAACGGTTCACATAAGACATGTCTCAGTATAAAAGAAGACGTACGATGGAAAGAATTCATCTATTGATTTTGCAAGAATATTCGTAATAATTAAGAATTTAATTCCAACAGTTTTAGCGACAAGCAAAATAAGTACAAGCCTAATAGCAGATTTACGCACAAGGGAAAAGGATACGGTTATGCTGTAAAGCAAAATTTAAGACAAAGAATGCACCAAAAAGTAGAAATCGGTTAAAAATGTTGATGAATTCTCGAACAAATTGTTCCACCAAAGCAAATATACTCATATTGTTTGTAGGCAGCAGTTGGTATTTACAAGAGACTGAATTTTGTTAGAATCTCCGCCAAAAAATTAATGTGCATTGGCGTTAATACATGGACATTTTTCGCAAAGTGCACAAAAAATCGAAGCAAATTTTCCGAAAAGAGAGGCAATCGATTGAAATTGGGACAAAAAATAGAAACCAAAATAGTATGATCAGAGGATCAATTATCCATTAACGCTTAAAATATGACATCAACGACTTTGCCAGGAAATAGATAAGAACAGTGAAATAGAAATATCATATCCCGAAAATATCCAAATATCACCAAGAGAGTGTAAAAAGGTCAAGAGAAGATTTAAGGTTAAAGATAGAGGGAGAATATCCCAAAATTATAAGCATCATAAATGAAAAAATAAATTATGGTAATGAAATTTTTATAATTTCGGTTAAACGATACATCAGTCATTTATTTTCCATGAGTAAGCCCAAAAATTCCAAACATTTTAATTAACGCATAGGGAAATAAATTATTTAATTCTTTAAACAGTAGTCGATTTCATCGAAACTTGCAGTTATGGTGAATCGTTTATTAAAATGACCATTAATTTAAATAGCAAGTAAAGTAGAGCATTTAGGTAATTTAATGATAGCTCATAAATTAACTAAAATAAACAAGTGCATTTAAGTTGAAAGAGAATATAGATATTTCAGAAGTGACTGATAGCAGGTAACAGCGAAAAGAACCCGAATTTCAACAATAAAATTGTGGGTAAATGGATTGAATGGTTAAGTTAAAAAACTTTCCAATACGAAACAAGGCGTTGAAAGTAAGCTGTAGTACTATAGAATTACCGTAAAAAATAATATTGAAGCTTAAAATGACAAGATGCAATGTTAAAATCTGCATAAAAAATTCAAATTGCTAGGGTAACGAAATATTCATCAGAACTCAAATGTTAAAAAGCGGTTAGGGAATAACCGGAATAACATTTTTAGAAGTTATACTAACAGTGACAATGTGTGTTAAAAGTGACATTTCAAAACGGATACAAACATTGAAAGGGAATTATATTGGATTAAGCTTAGGAAACTTCGATAATACCGGAAATTACCTCATAATTTAACTACAATGCGACCATATTATAATCCAAAAAGAGAACAGAAACATCAAGGCATAATATTGCAATAATTACACGAAAACATACCCAACACCCAATGAAGAACTATTAGAATAGATATTAGTCGGGGTACTTCTATTTAACTCATTCATAGAACCATGGGTTTTATCTTTATTTGAAGGAGAATGGTCCTTTCCAAAGGCACTTCTGAGGTAATTGGCAAATCTTGAGAAAGGACTTCGAGATTTTGCTATTGAAGTAATGTCATATAATTTGGACTTACATATTTTATTTTCATCTCTATGAGACATTGTTAATAAATCCCGGAAAACCGAACTCCAGAAGAATCTGTGAAATATCAGGCGCCTATAACCTTGGAGGTCAACCAATTCGATTTTTGGTTTTCAACAATGACTAAATAAAATTGTGCTTCATTTAAAAAGTTATTATTAAACATATCTAAAACAGAGTTATTTTGAATATATTCATTAATATAATCTATAAATGAATAATTTAGTTATAATACAGTAGTTTAAGTAGTATAACAAAGAATTAAATCATCTAATTGATTTCTTTCTAGAGTCCCAGAAGAGCATGTAATGCCTTGAATCTTATTCTCTCATTTTCGTAACTATGATCTTTCTGCTTTGATTGTGACATACTTTGCCGTTATTAGTTTTGAAAATAAATTTTGATTTGTACTTGGGCTAATATATTAATTAATAACAACTTCATTTCTTGAGGAATTAAATTCATAATATATTATGATGAACGTGACATTGTAATTGGACATCTATCCTCTTTTAGTAATTTCCACAGTTAATGCACCGAACTCCGCTCTTTAGCATTAGCTAAAACATATTTAATGAAATATCTCTGTTAACTGTGGTTCAAAACTGGCCAACATACTAATGAACAGAGAAATCCTTTCAAAGTATGAACATATTGACAGGCATTGCACAAAGGATTTCGATACTTGCAAAAATTAATAAGTAATGAAAACTGGTTGAATTCCTGTGGATTGTTACTCGAAGAGTTTCATTAAAGAGACAAAATATATTTGAAAAAAACAAAAGATATCCTACAGATTTGGATATTTTTCATTCTCGTTTAGTTTCATAAATTATCAAACGCACAGCATTGGTAGCAGTTCGTGCGATTCATGATTGATTATCTGTTGTCGGATAATTTAGAACTGTGGGACACGTTATCGCTGTGTGCGTCATCGTATGCCTGCATGTCTGCTCGCCAGGATTGGGAGGTGCGGCCGTACAAACAGTGGCCAATCATTAACCTCTGTTTAACCTAATCCCCCATCCTGATCATGAGTAGCTCCCTGCGTGTACACTTTATCCGCAATGTATGTACTGAATAAGCGTGCTCCGTGCTACACGTCTGTTTCCTTTATAGTTGGGCTATAGGTTAGGTTGTTCTGGGAGTCTAGCTAGATGTTGGAGAATCTGCCATAGAGATTTCTGAGTCGGTCAGGCTTTACTAAGGTAGCAATCCGCTACAGAACCGTCTTGAATGGTTGGCATAATAGTCATTAACCGATATGCAACGAAACAGCGAATTAATTGCTGTCCCAGTCATTTCAAGCATTAGAGCAGCAAAAATTGATTCGGACTAAGACGTTTTAGAAACGTGAAGTAAAAGTAGGGATTAAGTAAAGTCGTTGGAAGCACTGAAATTTTAATAAGAGGTTGTCAACTCTGTGAATAAGAGCGCCGAGACAGTTGACAAATTTTACGGTTTTGACCATTGTTGAGCAACTGACAACAAAGACCTAATTACTCCGTATGAACTGTCATTGGCCCACTTTACGCTCATTTGGTGCCCTACCTAAAATTCTCCAACCCAATCTCCAGGTCTTACACTATACCGATTCTACTGTTTCTTGTACTTTAAACATCTTTAAGTGATATGCACACCACCTATGGCTATGAATCCGAGATAATTAATCAGATTTACAATTTCAGCGCCAATCCTAAGTAGAAAAAAACAACGGATCCCCCTCAGCCTAGAATCGTGCTCCTTTCTATATACCAATATTTGTCCGACGTACCCCAATCTTATAAGTCTCAAAAGCATTAAGAACTTTTTTACTTTAGAGCATATACACTGCCAATAAACAGCCATCATTTGAGCCACAGATTTTCTACGTAGAGTCCTAAAAATTGCATGACGACAATAAAAACTGTTTAGACCCACCCGCTCTCAGTCCACAGATCCATGAAAAATGATTATAGTATGATATAAAGAACACAAGATGCCCTCCAAACATTCCTATTAAAGAGAATGGAAGATTCTATGGCCGATATAGTACTAGTAGCCTTGATAGATTTGCAAACAAAACGCCAAGAAAAACCAAAGAACTATCCGTAATCCAGTTAAAACTGATCAACCATAAAAATACAGAACACTTCACTTCTTCCTCCTCCTTTTTTTCTTGCCTCCTGTACCAGAGGTATTTACTGGAGCAGCAGGTTTCCCAAGAATCTCAGGAGTTTCAGGCCCTTCAGCAGCCCCATCGGTAGATTTTGGCGAATTTTTGGGAGGAGTGCTTTTCTTTGCAACAACCACACTCGTAGGCGATCCCCCTTTCGTCTCCTTCAGATTCAAATTTACCATTGTAGTGACTAAATCACCTTTTTGTTGGTCAATTGGTGCCTTGTTGACAAAAGGAATCATCTCCTTCAGTCCTGTACAGAAAGATAGCAATTTTAGATAGGAACAAAGGACCAAGTAAAACGAGACTATTCTAGTGTAGAAACGAACCATCAGGCATGAATTCGCGAAGAGCTTCTGGAACAACAATTCCATCGGCAGTTTGGTAGTTTTCAAGGATAGCGCAAATGACACGAGTGGTAGCACACATTGTGGCGTTTAACATGTGCACGTACTCAACCTACAAACAACAAAAACATCATATCAAAACTTAAGGATAACAAGTTAATCAATTTAGGAAAACGACTACATACATCCTGGCCCATCTTCTTCGTCTGACCGAAACGAACACCAAGACGTCGTGACTGGTAGTCTGTGCAGTTGCTGCATGACACAAGCTCCCGGAACGCCTTTGATCCTGGATACCAACCCTCTAAATCATATTTCATTGCTGCAGCATTGTTCAGTTCACCAGAAACGATCGAGACAACGCGGAATGGAATACCGAGGGTCTATAATGTGAAATAAAGATAATGACATTAGCAAAATTACTGGGAGAACAGGAATAGAAATTGAAGTAGGGGACAAACCCTGTAGAGATCTTCCGAGGTTGTAATCATTTCGTTAAACATTTCCCAGGAAGCATTGTCATGAGGTGAAGTGATACAAAATTGTTCAATCTGAAATTATATCAATAACAAAAAAAAATAAGAACATACTCATCAGGTACTAGAATATCCCTATCAGATACAATTCAATTAGACAACCTTTTCGAATTGATGAACTCGGAAAATCCCACGAGTATCACGACCATGGCTTCCAACCTCTTGACGGAAGCAAGTAGAAATGCCAGCATATCGAATGGGAAGATCAGCGGGAGACATCCATTCACCGCGATGGAAAGCTGCGATTGGCTGTTCCGAAGTAGCAATTAAGTACTTAACTTCTTCCTCCGCGTCTTTTACTTTGTCTGCCGTGGTCTCACGTTTACCGGTGACTTTATAGAGCTCTTCGTCGAATTGTGACAACTGAGCGACCTCTTGCATCACCTCCTTCCGCATAAAGAAAGGTGTGTAAAGGGGTGTATATTTACGTTGATAGAGAATTCTCAGCGAGAGATTGATTAGAGCTTGTTCAAGGAAAACCAGAGGACCCTAAATTAAATAGAATAGAGAGCAAGTCCAACATGAGGGGAGGGGGGGGGGGGTTAGATAAAACAACACATTGATTATGCCCACCTTCAAGAAGTAACCCCGATTTCCGGCAATGGCTGTACCACGTTCTCCATCAAAGCCATCAATCATAGTGACCAAATCGACATGGGAATACTTCTTCTCAATTGTCGAATCACCGAAAGTTCGAATGACTTCGTTATTTTCTTCATCGTTTGAGATGGGAACCTTGTGGTAGAGAATATTACCAATTTCGTAGACAAGTTCGTTACGAGTTTTCTCGAGGTCATCCGAAAGTTTTTGTTGCTTTTTAATAGTATCGTCAATATAAGTGGTCAGGGACTTGATTTGAGCGATATCAAGCCCTTCAATTTGTTCTGGGGTGAGTTCAATTACGTCAGTCAGGATCTCCTTAGGAAGAGAGGCATCATCACCAGCAGGAGCTTTAGCCTGAGCAAAGTAAGCAAGAATAAGTTTTTTTCAAATACCTTAATCTTTCTTCCGATGGTTTTACTACATGTATTTTTAGAGCGATTTAAGCGATCACAAGCATAGCGAGCTAGATTATAAAATGAAATCACAATAGAACGCCATGATACCTTTTCGCCATTGTTCATCAAGATCAATGATCTTATCAACAACACTAGGATCCTTATATCGATCTTTTTGACTCTTTTTAATTATTTCGGGATCACCCCCCTTATCTTTTCTAAAGAGATCGAGTGAAAGCACCATTGACAGGAAAGCACCAAAGTGTGCACAGGTTGTATAAATTGTTCGCGCTCCGCGCGTAAATATTCGGTCAAGATTATATATTTATAAAACTTCAACAAAAAAATGTAAAAAAGTCTTAAATATGTCGATTTTTAATTAAACAAAATATTAATTATTATTCTGAAAAAAGCATTTTAACTTGTCAGTGATATATTTAGTGTCATATTTTATTAAAAAAGATAATATACACTTTTGCCCAAAACTGTGTATATCATTCAAATCTTCGAATATTTGTTGCTTTGTAGCATTATAAGGAAACAATCTTCTGATTTGACAAAAAGAACAAATATAAAATGGCGATCAATGTAAAAAACACCTTTGATGGAAATTTCACTGACACAATTTTCTACATTAGCTTATTGCTATGGATTTTGAAGGCTCACTTCATTAGGAGGCATAAAGCGATATTTTTTAGATAATCCGTTTGTGGTTACTTCGAAATTTCTTTGTATTCAGGGAGGTATAACGCATTATTATTTCAATCTTTATTGTTTCAGTGAGATTGCTGTGTTAAATCAATTTGTATGCTAGAGAATACGTATTTTGCCATCACAGTGGGAAATTCAAGATAAAATTTATTTCCTATTTTTAACGGCCTTAATTAGCTATACTAGAGGTTTGCTTCTTTAATAACTCTACGTGGCTTTGATTTATCTGAACTTATTGGAACTGGAAAGGCACATACTGTGTTTAAAGATGATAATGTCATTTGTGAATTGTAAGTTCTATATTTACATTAATTTTCGTTATCCCGTAGAAAACATTTGCTTGGTAATGAACGGTTAGTCATTTGACGTCTATTTCAAGCCATACATCAAAATATGTAATATATATCAAATCCTAATTTCCAATGAGTTTTAAATAATTTATTTAAATTAGATGGCAGGCTTTATGATAGTTATCACTAGCCCTTTGGTTGACTTCGGGCTTCACAAAGAGGAGGAACATCAAAGTCATAAGAGGTGGAGATATAAAGAGAAGACTTATTCACAGGTGCAAAAGAGACAGACAGACAAGAAGGTAGGGAAAAGTTAAGGTGAGTACTACGGAAGTGATGGAATATGACATGCAGTGGAGCCATGATAGATTGGAGTCAGAATTCGACTGCCTTTTTTGTCCAATGGGTATACGTAGCTCAAGATGAGCCACGTGGAGTCAATTCTATTGCTCACTCCAGCTTTAAATAAAGTACGGCTCTAAGCTATAAATGGCTCAAAATATATCGATTGTCATTAATATAACATGTATCGTTCTCTTTTCTCAACGTAGAGTATGCTACAAGTGGAACCGGTTTAATTATTCACCTTTAATTCTATGGACAAAATTGCACATTTCTTTCATAGAATGATGTAAATGATTTTAAGTAAGAAAACTTAGGTTGGTTATTACCATATTACACATTCTAAATATGCTAACACGCATGGTCATTGACTTAAATTTTTAAATTTCATTTTTTGGAGTCTATTTATGATCTATTGCGTCACTGGCCATTTAATAGACTAAATGTAGACTAAATGATGGCTTCTATTTCCGAAGCTCAAATTTAAAAATATGTTTTACGTTGCATTTCTCACTTACATTTTATAAACGCTCTGTTATAACATTGTTACTAAAAGTCTTCATTTCTAGATTGTTAATGAACTTCACCATTTAGCTTAAAAGACATTAAGGTATTCGTAACGTTATTTCTGTTTTTGAAGATTTTAATTTGCTTTTGCATTTAATCAGGTTACAATGTTTATTGGTCAATCGATCACAAGACCCAGATAATGTTTACCTAAAGTCCAGGTTGGTCCATAGTAAACAACGTAAAACAGACGAAAACTTTGATTTGAAGTTAGAATTACATTTTCCAACTTTTGGACAACGCATACAATCATAAGTTACTTTAATGTTTCTCAATGAAATTTAATTTCATTGTTTTTATCAACAGTTGCATTATTGCCGGACTTTTGCCGCAGTTAAGTAAGAAACCAAATATTTTAAACTTATTTTAAATATTCATTTATAATGGTCGAAATTATATCATTATCATATTTGAATAAATTTTTTAACTTTGTGCAAGCCTTATATCTCTATGAATAAGATTGGCCTAAATTCATACTTCTTTTCATAGTTATTATAATTATTTATTCTCTCTATTACTGTAGAGAATAGAATTTGATAGCAAACGTATTTATATATTCACATCCATTGGTTTGGTCATTAAGAATAATGATGGGTGTATCGTTCATTAATTCTTTCAGTCTAAGGCAAATCCGCTTTACTTAATCACATTCTATTGTTATTCTGTGTTGAAATATATTTTTTCATATTTTACTTTCTATTTATTGCAAACTCGTGCGATCTGATCAATTTTTAGTGAATTTCTAATTTGGTCGTAAGGTTGTAGCTACAAATTCATATAAAATATATCATATTTCATTAAAAAATAACATGCTATTTAGCTTCGGGTGTTGCCTGCTACGTTTGTGTATCAGTAAATGGCAGTAATCCTGAATGTGAAGATCCTATGCACGGATCTGTGTATACCGAATCTCCATGTCGTCAAGGGAAATTCGGATTTGAAGGACTAGCATACGCTCCGTATTGTGCAAAGATAAAGGGTCGACGTGTTAGTGATGATGTTCAGATCTACATTCGACGATGTTCCATGCAAAAACTGGGAGGTATTCCAACCCATTGCGGACAATTTCGACTTTCAGATGAACTTTATCACGGATGTATTGCGACATGTACTCAAAATTGGTGCAATTCCTTGCCGAAAATCTCATATTCACTTCCAATAGTTATCTTTGATATCATATTCACAATCCTCGTTTTAGAATAAAATCGTATGAAATCCAAATTTTGCACAAAATGTTCCATTTTCTGTTTCTTCCGTAACATAATCAAAACAGATAGCCTGAAATAAGTAAGACAATGATTAATGTCAATTTGACGAATTTGACATCTTAAAAAATTATTATATAGATCGCAAAATAAAATGTTTCATTTCATTTTATTAATTATCCACTTCAGCAGAAATCGAAAAGAAAATAAAACGTTCAAAAATATTCCATCATTATAGTGGAAAGTGTGATATCTTTCTGAAATAATCCCTAAAGCGTTGCGATTGCGTTAGATAATAAAAATCTATCATTCTGACACTTAAGGAATGAGAAAACGTTCTTTCAATTTAATTTAAACTGCATTCTTATTTTGAATATTATTTCAAATTAATTAACATTGTTTTATATTTTAACATTTGGTCATAAAAATGTGTTTGAATTTTACTGGAAGAATGAAAAAGGAAATTCAAATTATAAAAAATTTGGCATCATAAGTACCGAGATAAATTTCGCAGTAAGTAAGTTTAATAAATAGAAAATAAGTTTAACCAAGTTTTGTGAGTAGTTTGGAGGATAGTGGGTTACTATCGTAGTTATTCAGCTAAAAGCCGCACTGGTAAAAGTATTTCTTCATGCAATATTAATGATTTTCGAATCATTAACGACTTCGCCAACTGAGAAAGTACTATTCGTCTTTCTAGATTTATTTTAGGATTGTCTGATTGGACGGATATAATTACGTTTTCCCAATTCCATTCGTTGAACATTTATCGAACCCCAAGAGGTCTAACAGTAAAATTTACCATGCTACCAAGAAATGCTATTATGCACACAGACGTTAGTAGAATTCTTAGAATTTGAAACTTCAAGACCTCAGGAAAATTTGGTTCCACTGGCGTTGACATAAAAGATACATGATTGAAAAAGGGATGTACGATTTTGTATTTTTCCATCACTTTAAATTTTTGCATTAACTGTGTTCATGTGTTATTTCAGGTAATTATTGGAACTCCGCTTAAGTGTATTTCAACGTGCGCATAATTAAAATACCGATTTTGCAGCATTACTCCATCTGTATATTCTCATTTCATTTGTTGGTCGAATAATATCAGAATTTAAAATGAATACATTAGAAAGAATTTTAATTTTAATTTAATTTGAATCACGTCCCTATGCGAAAATTTTGTAACATCTGAATAAATAAGTCAAAGGATTAAGATTAAATTTATGAAACAATACACCATTAATCCCATGGTAAAGTAAACTAAAAATAAGTAAAATGAGTAATCTTTTTAAATATATGTTCATTATCTTAAATAACGCAAAAATAGTTCCTTCTTAACAATGTAATTCAATGAATCTTATTTGATAAAATATGGATAAAAGCCGTGTTAAGAAGTTTTGACATTTTAAAAAAGTAGATTATTAGGGTTTATTAGTTGTCTTTCCTGCTCTTGTGTAAATAGATAATATGAATATGAAAGTTTGTTAAAAGCTATTACATTGAAGCCGGCTGCTTTGGTAATTTTATCTCAGTATGAATTCTCGTATTCCTTTCAAAAATGATGGAAGCTTTATGGAGATATTTAAGCAGCTACAAGGTAATCATTTAAGTGAATAATTATTCTGTAGCTGAACAGGAGCGCGCAGCCATTGGAGCTAGTGTAACTCCTAGTTCTTCAAAGGTATGTGAATATTTATCTTAAAGTATCCTTAGCCCTATAATAGTACTTCCTCAATTACCAAAGCGTAAGTTCTGACAATTATGTGTAACCCATTTACAGGCCTTTTGACTTGGATGTCGTTCTTCCTAAAGGTAAAGAAATCTCTTTACTTTTTCTGTTGAAAAATCAACTCTATTTACTGATTCCAACACTTCCAGTACCTCCTCCTGAAGATCACAAGGATATCATTGCTATTGAAAGCCTGGTCATGCGAGTAGCAGGACTTCCTCAACCTTTAGCAGATTCAGAAATTGCTAAATTCGATGACAGTATCCAATATTGGTAATTAACAATTAATTTACTAATTATATTCAATATAAGGTTTTTGACTGTTACAGATTCTACCGAGTACAAGTATTTTCAGAAACGACTACAGGATGAGATTATAAAAAGGAACAAAAGGACTGAAGGTATTTTAAGTCAATTTATTAAGAGGAATCTTTACTTAAGAAGTGGAAGCTAGTAAAGTTGATTATAAACTTTCGGATATTCAACTTCCGCCTGATCAACCACCCCCACTACCGAAGCCAACTTCGGATGAAACGGAAGTCAACCCAGAGAATAAACTTAAAGCAGAGCCTATAGAAGAAAGTGAACAGAAGCTTCTAGCACCGCCAAGAAAGAGGAAATCTAGGTGGGATGCTGATCAAGCAATAAAAAATGAACCCATTGAAGAGAAACCATTGAGTGACATCGAGGCCTCTGTTAAAGAGGCTGCAAGAATTGCTGCACAGCTAGCTGCTTCTGGTTAGTTTATTTCTGCTTTATGATATTTTATTCATTTGCCAAACGTATAAGCCTTCATTTCAATTCATTTCTTCATTTGGTTTATTTTATGCATTTGTCGCTTTAAGTGATTTTATTATTTCGTCGATTAGATTGGAACGTTCTGAGTAGACATTTATCTGAAACAACTCGAGTGTGTAGTTGCTCTCCATCAGCTTAATTTTTAGTACTATTGAATCGTTTATGTTGTATAACATGTGCAAGTCTTCCGATTTGCTTATCAGTTATGTTTCATTTAAGCTTTATTTGAGTTCCCATTGTTTAAAATCTACCGTCGTGTTGTTTTTAGTTTATTTTCCATCAAGATTGAATGGCCTGTTTTATCGTAAATTCCGAGAAAGTGAATTCCACTGTTTATTTGTTCAAAAAGATCTCTCCTGATTTTATTGACAATGGTCGTAATTTTTGGTCTCTGTGTTAACCAATAATTTGTTGTGTATTGAAATTTACGGTTATTGGATTCATTTTAATATCTCTTTTTTGGACGTGGACCATTGAACTATCATAATGACATATAATTGTCATTCATAAACTCTGCGTTAATTCGTTTGATAGCCCTCTGTGTTTCATTAATTATTGACACAGGTTGTTTTTTTCAAATCGGGGGTCTTTTGGCATTCATGTAATTAGCTATTTACGTATTATTAAATAAATAATTTAGGTAATGGTTTTTTGTTAATTTACTAAAACAGCTCACTATTTCATAATCCAAAGGGTTCCAGGCTCTCGACTCCAGATCTGCATCTTGAACTTGTTTTACTGGACCATTTTGTTATCTTCGGTAGTGCTGAGGGAATTGAGAACCATGTCTCTTATTCTTTGTTTCTTCAAGTTTTTGTCTTTAATTTTTAGGTGCCAAAGCCCCAAAACCTTTCCCTTCAACTTCCGCGGCACGTCAATTAGTCGGTGGTGCTGTCCTTAGCGACGAACAGATTAAACAAATTCAATATCAGAAGGAGGTGAGTTCATGCGTTTTGTTGAAACTTATCCGAAATCACCCACATCCGCACCTCTCTTGTGCCAGTATTCACCCGCCTTTACTTGAGCACAGCTTCAAGCCATGCATGAGTTCATATTGGCTCAGCAGAAGCTCAAGGCACAAGAACAGGAATTGATGAATTCTATTGCCGGGGTCAATTACTCCAAAAAAGCAAAGAAAGTTGTGGATGGATTGGAAGTCAAGTATGAATATGATTCCGATGAGGATTGTGAGGGTGGAACGTGGGAACACAAACTTAGAGCTGCAGAAATGGAAGCTACTAGAGGTATAATTCCACTTTCTCTCGATTCTCAAATGTCGCCTTCATTGCCACTGGTAGTTATTGTTTTTTTTTGATAGAATGGGCTGAGAAGCTGACAGAAATGGGACAAGGAAAACATCATATTGGCGATTTTCTGCCACCAGATGAATTGGAACGCTTTATGGAGACCTATCGTGTAAGTCTGACTTATCTAATAAAAAAACTGCATAGTCGATCATACACTGGGGCTTTATTAGCCGCATAACATCTTACAAACAAGACTAATGCATTGTATATGATTTTCCATACTAATCCTTTTAATATCCAACCTTTTGAACCCGGTATTCTGTTCATTCATTTCGCGCTATGTTTGATGCATTTCTCATACTCTAAGGTGTTTATCTCTTCTATTTACGCTATATAGCTTTTTATTTATGAGCTTTGTTCTGCTACTTTTCATATATTCAACGTATCTGTTATGAGACCATCTTCTTCCCTCTCTCCAAATATAAAAATTCGACACCCATCCCTATCTCCTAACCATCTTGTGGTGGTTAGGTTCGTAAAGGCAGGGCAATATATTTGCTAGTATTCTATTCCAATGATTTTTGAACTAGGCCATCAGTTGTGATAAGCGATTAGCTGTAGTCTACTTTCTTATCCATCCCATATATTCACTCAGACTAACCAAGGGCATAATTAACCAACTCTACTCAGCGTATCGCAATTTGACCTCTAACGCCATCCCATTTCGGTTCACGCTGCGCGGACGCTTGTTCCTCTTTCGTTTTCATCCTCCTTATACATTTTTTTCTTATTTCTTGACCTTGTCCAATGTGTCCGTGATCTGATTCGATTCGAGGCTCCATTATTTGGGACTGCTGTTTCTTCCTCTTGACCTTCACGAGTTTTTGAAGATGCCTTGGTGGGTTTCAAATGTTAAAAATGGAATTACTCTAGGTAGGAAGCCCACCAAGATATCTTTAAAAACTCGTGAAAAATCTGAGCAGTTAAATTACTTAAGTTTTCCCATTAATTAGGCTTAGATTCATCTTGCAAAATAATGCTTTTTTCCAAAAAGCTAATTAGATTGATAGCTGGATCGAGAGCACAAGGGTATGTTGGATCACCACAAGGTATAAGGGCGGACGGGGAGAAGGAAGGGAGAAGTTAATCTTTTGAAGGGCAAAGGATAAGCACATCAGCATGGTGTAGGCTAAAAACGGGATCGTAATAACCATTTACGCCTGTTTTGTATCCTTTGTTCGTCTGATTAGTAGTCAGTTGGGAAAGTACAGACGTATAAACCAGTATGTGCTCTCATTCGATTACTTAAAACCAGGAGATTAAAATATGGATTATATAAATGTAGTAAATACTAAATATTGGGAATTACAGCGTGCAAATCGTTTAGTAGTTCACAAGAGGCGTTGAAAGTGTTCATCATGAACTTTGATACGCAACTCGGCATATCTTAACTTGTTTTGGAAATTTTTTCATCGATTCATTTGGTGTGATCTTCACAATCTTATTGCGAATTTCGTTTTGCATAGTATGTAGATTGCAATGTTTGCACTACCCTTACTCTCTACTCTCAAATGTCACTTCGTAATCATGTTCTGTCATTACGCCGGTTTGAAGCTGAGTTTGGAGGACAGACGTCTAGTTAATTCCTGTGGACCCCTTAGAAGAGCCCCGTGAACACATTGACTTTTTTCGGAGATAATCGTGTAACTCAGCTGTGTTTTGCATTATCGACTGAACTTTCTGTTCTAAATCTCGCAATAATTTTCTGGGCAACTGTCTGTGGATGTTTTATGGTGAACCTATTTGCATGCCAGATAACTTTCAACAATAGGCATCGAAAACGTCATTATCCAGGTCTGTTTTCACAGCCCTTATTAGCTGGTGACAACACGGCACAGCACAAAATAGTTGTGGAACATCATGTAACCCCACCAAACCCTTACTATCACTTTCAGTATGATGTAGAACACGGGATCTCTTCTATCTCGTCCATGCAGTATTTTAACTTACCAAATAAATAAACTCTTTCACTGCATACCTACTTGGTGACTTCTTTTAGGCCCTCAAAGAAGGTCGTGAACCGGATTTCAGCGACTACAAGAACTTCAAGCTTACATGCGAGAATGTTGGTTACAAAATGCTGGAGAAAATGGGATGGAAGGAGGGCGAAGGTCTGGGACCCACCGGTGAAGGAATTGTCAATCCTGTTGACAGGTAAGTCAATTTCTTTCTATTATGCCGTTCGTTTTCGAAAACGCTCCTATTCAAATAAGATATACCCTTGAATGTGCTTATGCACGAGCGCTGTGGTGTACAATCTCATGTGATATAACAATCGTTTTAAAAGGTTGGATCAAATAGGCGAAATGAGTACGTAAATGAAATTTAAGAGACATATATGTTCTATAAGAGGCTGTTGCTCCCCCCTCAACCTCAGCTACACCACAGGATTGGAAAGTGACAGAGATAATGGTAAGATATTCATACTTGAAGATTAATAGAAATTTCGAGTGTAACTGATTATTTTAAGCTCAAGATGTACATGTTAGATGAAGTGGGAAAAACGCTTAAGGGATGAGGGTTGAACCGTACTTAGAACTGCTTGAAGAAGATAGAAAGTAGAACTTACTCGATATTTATCCAGCTACCAAGTCTCCACAATTAAGACTCGGGTGGCTAAAGACGACTTTTAGGGACGGGCTTTAGTCAATTATATTCATTTGCACCAGAACTGTGTTCGTAGCAATAGGTTATTCCATTAGTTCGGACAAACCAATTTCTTAGTTAAGCTGTTAGTGTCAAAAAGCAGCTTATAATTTGAATGCCCATCCGTGTAGGGTTGAAATTTGAGGGGAGAGCCAAGTGGGTGTGCGATAGACTTACCTCCACGTGGTGCACCCTGGAAATATGCCTTCACTATCAACATCTTATTTGGAAGCGGAGGGGTGTGTGCGATAGACTTACCTCCACGTGGTGCACCCTGGACAGCGTGCGATAGACTTACCTCCACGTGGTGCACCCTGGGCAACTTTCAACCCTTGCTGGTTTTCTAAACAATTATTCTTAAGAATACGATAGACTTACCTCCACGTGGTGCACCCTGGACAACGTACTTTCAAATGGCAGGCGTTATGATAGGTATCATGGGGTGTGCAATAGACTTACCTCCGTGGTGCACCCTGGGCAATGTATATTTAGACTTACCTCCACGTGGTGCACCCTGGGCACCGTATACTCATACGGCAAAAAAGTCTATTAACCGGCAGTTGTTGCGATAGACTTACCTCCACGCGGTGCACCCTGGGCAACCCATCCATACGGCTACCTCCACGTGGTGCACCCTGGGCAACGTGTACTTACAACCTCCATGTGGTGCACCCTGGGCAACGTATACTTATGCGGAAAAAAGTCTATTGACTGGTACTTCAAACTGCCCACGTGGTGCACCCTGGGCAACGTATACTCATACGGCAAACAAACGTGGTGCACCCTGGGCAACGCATACTCATACGGCAAAATGTGGTGCACCCTGGGCAACGTATACTCATAAGGCAAAAAGATCCCTATTAACCGGCAGTTGACTTCTGACTTCAAACTACCATACTATTAACTGGCAGTTGACTTCTCACTTCAAACTACCATCTATTAACCGGCAGTTGACTTCTGACTTCAAACTACCATGAGTACACCCTGGGCAACGTATACTCATGCGACAAAAAAGTCTAAACTGGTGCACCCTGGGCAACGTATACACGGCAAAAGAGTCCGTGGTGCACCCTGGGCAACGTACACTCACACCTTACCTCCACGTGGTGCACCCTGGGCAACGTATTCTCATTCGGCTACCTCCACGTGGTGCACCCTGGGCAATGTATACTCATACACCTCCACGTGGTGCACCCTGGGCAACGTATACTCACGATAGACTTACCTCCAGGTGGTGCACCCTGGACAACGTATACTCAAACGGCACGTGGTGCACCCTGGGCAACGTATACTCATACGGCTCCACGTGGTGCACCCTGGGCAACGTTTACTCATACGGCTCCACGTGGTGCACCCTGGGCAACGTATACTCATAAGGCACCACGTGGTGCACCCTGGGCAACGTGTACTCATACGGCAAGTAAGTCTATCACGTGGTGCACCCTGGGCAACGTATACTCATACGGCAAACAAACTGGTGCACCCTGGGCAACGTATACACGGCAAAAGAGTCCGGGTGCACCCTGGGCAACGTATACTCATACAGCAAAAATCCTCCACGTGGTGCACCCTGGCCAACGTATAATCATACGGTCTTACCTCCACGTGGCGCACCCTGGGCAATGTATACTACACCTTACCTCCACGTGGTGCACCCTGGGCAACGTATTCTCATTCGGCTACCTCCACGTGGTGCACCCTGGGCAATGTATACTCATACACCTCCACGTGGTGCACCCTGGGCAACGTATACTCACGATAGACTTACCTCCAGGTGGTGCACCCTGGACAACGTATACTCAAACGGCACGTGGTGCACCCTGGGCAACGTATACTCATACGGCTCCACGTGGTGCACCCTGGGCAACGTTTACTCATACGGCTCCACGTGGTGCACCCTGGGCAACGTATACTCATAAGGCACACGTGGTGCACCCTGGGCAACGTATATTCATACGGCAAAAACTGGTGCACCCTGGGCAACGTATACACGGCAAAAGAGTCCGTGGTGCACCCTGGGCAACGTACACTCACACCTTACCTCCACGTGGTGCACCCTGGGCAACGTATTCTCATTCGGCTACCTCCACGTGGTGCACCCTGGGCAATGTATACTCATACACCTCCACGTGGTGCACCCTGGGCAACGTATACTCACGATAGACTTACCTCCAGGTGGTGCACCCTGGACAACGTATACTCAAACGGCACGTGGTGCACCCTGGGCAACGTATACTCATACGGCTCCACGTGGTGCACCCTGGGCAACGTTTACTCATACGGCTCCACGTGGTGCACCCTGGGCAACGTATACTCATAAGGCACCACGTGGTGCACCCTGGGCAACGTGTACTCATACGGCAAGTAAGTCTATTAACTGGCAGTTGACTTCTGAGTTCAAGCTATCTTACCTCCACGTGGCGCACCCTGGGCAATGTATACTACACCTTACCTCCACGTGGTGCACCCTGGGCAACGTATTCTCATTCGGCTACCTCCACGTGGTGCACCCTGGGCAATGTATACTCATACACCTCCACGTGGTGCACCCTGGGCAACGTATACTCACGATAGACTTACCTCCAGGTGGTGCACCCTGGACAACGTATACTCAAACGGCACCTCCACGTGGTGCACCCTGGGCAACGTATGCTCACTTCAAACTACTAAATCTATTAACTGGCAGTTGACTTCTGACTTCAAACTATGCAAAATTACATTTACCGACAGTTGACTTCTGACTTCAAACTGCCACTTTATTATTCGGCAGTTGACTTCTGACTTCAAACTACCAAAAGTCTATTAACTGGCAGTTGACTTCTCACTTCAAACTGCCATCACCCAACTTCAAACTGCCCACGTGGTGCACCCTGGGCAACGTATACTCATACGGCAAACAAACGTGGTGCACCCTGGGCAACGCATACTCATACGGCAAAATGTGGTGCACCCTGGGCAACGTATACTCATAAGGCAAAAAGATCCCTATTAACCGGCAGTTGACTTCTGACTTCAAACTACCATACTATTAACTGGCAGTTGACTTCTCACTTCAAACTACCATCTATTAACCGGCAGTTGACTTCTGACTTCAAACTACCATGAGTACACCCTGGGCAACGTATACTCATGCGACAAAAAAGTCTAAACTGGTGCACCCTGGGCAACGTATACACGGCAAAAGAGTCCGTGGTGCACCCTGGGCAACGTACACTCACACCTTACCTCCACGTGGTGCACCCTGGGCAACGTATTCTCATTCGGCTACCTCCACGTGGTGCACCCTGGGCAATGTATACTCATACACCTCCACGTGGTGCACCCTGGGCAACGTATACTCACGATAGACTTACCTCCAGGTGGTGCACCCTGGACAACGTATACTCAAACGGCACGTGGTGCACCCTGGGCAACGTATACTCATACGGCTCCACGTGGTGCACCCTGGGCAACGTTTACTCATACGGCTCCACGTGGTGCACCCTGGGCAACGTATACTCATAAGGCACCACGTGGTGCACCCTGGGCAACGTGTACTCATACGGCAAGTAAGTCTATCACGTGGTGCACCCTGGGCAACGTATACTCATACGGCAAACAAACGTGGTGCACCCTGGGCAACGCATACTCATACGGCAAAATGTGGTGCACCCTGGGCAACGTATATTCATACGGCAAAAAAGTCTATTAACTGGCAGTTGACCTCTGACTTCAAACTACCATCACCCCCCTGTATGTCACATTCGACTACTTCCAAAGTACTCACCTCACCTTTTTTTACTACCTTTTTTACCTTTGTCAATAAAACACTTCTGTCCCCCCCTCCCCCTCTCGACTTTTTTCATTTTGATGTTCCTCCTCCTCTCTGTGACGCCTGACTTTTTTCATTTTGATGTTCCTCCTCCTCTCTGTGACGCCTGAAGTCAACTTAAGGGCTAATGATAACTATCATAAAGCCTGCCATTTGCTATAAATAATTTGAATGCTTTCATTTTCTCCTAGATAATGATCATCTGCCAATTCACAGCTTATTAGTTGCATATCCAATGATGCGGGTGCTGGACTGTATTAATTAATTCTGCACCAGGATAGGCCTATCTACTCGAATCAAATGTCGGTTCAAATGACAGGCTTTATGGTAGTTACCATTAGACCTTTGGTTGACTTCGGGCTTCACAGAGGGGAGGAACATCAAAGTCACAAAAAGTGTAGAAGAGTGATTCACAGATGTAAAAGTGACAGACAGACACAAAGGTAGGGAGTAAAAGGTGAATTGAGTACTGTGGAAGTGGTGGAATATGACATACAGTCAGATCATGGTAGATTGAAGCTAGAAGTCAACTGACGGTTTATAGACTTGTTTGCCATATGAGTATACGTTGCCCAGGATGTAAGTCTCGCGCATCCCAAATCAAATGTTGTGCTCCTTACTTAGGTGGGGATTTGAAATTTTTACGTAGGAATCGAGACTACTGCAAACGTTACCACTTTGCCACCTGAACGTATGCTCCCTTCTTACAAATCGACTGTTTTGCTTGTTTAGGGGTAATGTTCATGTTGACGGTGTGGGTCTTGGCATTGAAAGACCATCGAAGTTAACTGAAGGTGATGATGAGTTCGAGGCCTATCGAAAACGAATGATGCTCGCTTACCGGTTTCGTCCAAACCCCCTTGTACGTTCGTTCCTTTTCCTCTGATGCACCCATCTCTTTGTGTGTCTAATTTTCTTCATCCTTCCTCTTTTAGAACAACCCTCGGAGAGATTACTACTAACCATTTTTGTCGTAGCCCACCATGTCTAAACAATGCCACAGATATATTTCCAATTCCTTTAATAATAATAATGCTAACTTCCAAATTAACCGTCTTCTCTTCCAAAGTTAATTCTATTGTGGATGGTCGTTAAAATTTGCTTCATTTTTTAAGATGCCTCAAATAGGAGATCCAATAGTGAAAAGGAAGTTTCTTTGTCGGAACTGTACAAATCCCATTGAACTCAAATCGGATTTCGAAGAATATGGTAACTCGGCGCTGTCTTCCATGATTGGTGAGTTAAAGTTGTGCATCGTAGTTGATAATTTTGCATCTGATTAACCGGGAGGTTCCTCGGGGTGGTGGTGGTGGTGGGGGGGGGGTAGGTTTGGATATTAGTGGCGAGTTCGTTTTATGTTACCTTCCACGCACACATTTCTATCAAGTAGAGTGGCCATTAATTCCATTTGCTTGTGCGCTAATGAAATATCGATTAATTTACGCCTGCGAAACCAAACGTCAGTAAATGCATATCTAATTGGGTTGGGGGG